>JABEYC010000034.1:0-64110 GCA_013266195.1 Fusarium zealandicum | reverse complement strand
GTGTCAGGTTTACCGGGCTGTTATCCGAAGAGAAAGTGTCAGTCGCTTCGAGCCTTGTTGATGTGCGGTTGTGCTAACTGTGACGAACTGCAACCAGCCATGAGATACGGTTAACTGATTGATTATTCAAGGTTAAAATGTTTGAGTAAACTGTTTCGTGTTGATAGAGACACCAGGTTATGTTTTTGGTTTTATGTACAATCTTTAAGCATCATATACTCAAATAATCAAGGCTCCGGCAGTAGTTCCCTGCTAAACTCCCTTGTACGATTTGAGAAGCAGTGAAATATCCTCCTCGGCTTCAAAACGCCGCCCCATTCGTCTCGACCAGATAATTTCCTTTGACTCTCACTGGTCGATCGGTTGTCCAGCTGATATGATGGTTCGCTCATCGAACTGCCAAATGTGCCCTCGGCTATGACACCACAGTTCTTATTCCGGGCGATCTTTCCGATGAGGTCTGCCATGGACATCTCGATGTTTAGTTTAACGGTATATGCTAGCGGGTGAAACTGCATGTATCTGCGAAAAGTTGTCAGCCAAAGGCCCGGCCAATGTCTCGGTACAGACTGCATACACAAAGGTATTACTTAAGCTCATCATGGCTATAATGAGAACATCCATGCTCAAGGAAAAGCCCACAATATACATGTTGAAGTGGACCAGCTTTCTGTACTTGGTCAAGCCGTGGATGATGAGGTTGGCGCGGACGATGTGGATAAAGTAAAGGTTCAAGCATGCATCGACGATGAGATAGATGACTTTTTCGCAGCGATCCCACCAGCCGTTGATCCGGATATATCGCTCCGAGATTTGCAACCGTGCCGGGATCCATATGCAGTAGACTGATATGTTGACAGCCGTGATTATGACGCCCACCCAGACTTTCAGCCAGTATGATTGTCTTTTATTCGAAAGGAGGATAGCACATCGATTGACGATAATTTGTAATAGGAACTGAACCTGCATAGGGTTAGTTATGGCAGTGCTGGCTAGGTAGACTCGGATCAATGCGTACCTGAAGGGCCCATGCCGTAACTGTTGGGAGAGGCTATGTCAGCGAGGCATGGAAATGCGAGGCGCAAAATAGACACTTACGGATTGAGAAATAGAATGAAAAACTAGAATTCGAATTTCAGTACATGTTGCAAGTATGGGTAATCCGAGAGAGGCAACTCACGATGGCGGTATGTAACCCAGCAAGTGTAGAAAGCAGATGACGGCGAAGACGAGGCAGGCGAGAAGTTCCAACCATATCATCCAAATGTAGGAATTACTCCAAACGCGAGTCCCGTGCCGGCGGTAGACCTTTGTGGTCTGTTTGACCGCAGTCCAAGTCGTCAGCCAGCCGAAGCCGATGGTGAAGCCCCAGGCCAGAGAGGCAATGACGATGTCGTCTTTGGTAACCTCTTGGGCTTTGTAATGGGCGGGGACGAGAGTGATCATTGCACCCCAGTGGACGATGCGATCATACGAGCGCAAAAGGATGGCTGTCGTGTCCCATAATAATGATGCAGGTGATGATGGGAGAGCGGAGCTGGAGGAGAGCGGTCGCGGATGTCGGATCTAAAAGTGCAAGGGAATATCGGAGAAGAAAAGCAAGCAGCTGAGGTCGACTAAACCATTTGGGTAGCTCGAGGCAATAGGCTCACACGGCTCAAGGTGTAGCGCTAAGACGTGGTAGAGAAGCCTCCTCGTGCATGGATGTCCCATACCGCCTATTTCGAATTGGATGTACGGTGGAAAGCACAGGGCGTCATATCCGACGATAGCTATTGGGTGCTGAATTCTCGGGCTGTTCCCTCGCCACCAGTGAATCTAACGGGCAGAACCCTAAAAATGGGGGATTCCAGGTTGGTATGTAGTGGGACAGAGCTCTCTCCGCGATGCCACCCGGCCTCCCGGCTTTGATCTCCTCCACTTGGGGGCCCTTGACTGCCGTGCTGCTGCCGTCGACCGTTTTTGGCGCTTCCCCGGCTTTCATGCCAGCACCGCCAAGGACTGCAATCCGCTTCCTGCTGAGCTCTGTGGCTGAACTTGCAGGTTGGGCGTCGGGTCTCGAACTGGGCCAAGCCCGTACCGCGACTCACGGGTCGGCTACGACCCCAGACGCCTCCTCATAGTTTTCCGAGGGTCGACCGCGTCACATGAGATCTGCGCGCTAGGATTAGGTCCTGTGCTGTGGCGTACCCCGCGGGGAAAGCAACGATCGTAGCGCCATTGACGATGGCATTGCAGTACGAGGGTCGCGGGTTCGTCTCGGAAGTGCGGCACTTCAGGCCCGAGCTTTGCTTTTCCGAGGTCGCGGCACTGCGCTGTTCTTATGCGGCCAGGAATCAGTAGCTTCTGTAGTATTCTGATCGGCAGCGTTATCTCAGAAAATCAAAGCTTGTTCCTTCCTCCTCTAATAGGGACGCGCGAGGAAGTTCCGTGATCGAGTCAGACCGTGAAGCGATGAGACACAGAAACCAAGACACCCATGCTTGGCACCATTGCACTTCAGCTATTTGATTCGTTATGCACCACACCTTGGAGGCTTTCGACTCAGCCGTGCGGTGGTCAGACATCTTCCAGCAGACGTCCTTTGTGCTTTGACTTTGAACAATGTCACCATAAGCCACCTCGTAGAAGAAAAGAAGCCTGCACGGCTAGGTCCGAGGAAGCGCGCTGTCTCGTATTGTGACTTGTTTAGTCCAGCAAACACAAGGGATGCTAAATACCTTTGAAGCAATACACACTGTCGTATTGAACGGATATGAATCGTTGTTGTGCCTTTTGCGTTCTGTTATCGACGGTCACCAGTTAACACCGCTATTTCCTAGGCAATTCTCGGGCCGTGCTACCCCAAATCCGGGACCGGTTTAAAATACTGGTTAGATCCAATTAGTACCCGACTCCGTAGGTTCAGTTTCAGGTTCCTGGGTTTAACTCCCTATCTAATACGTCAGTTATATGGCGGCGAACTGCCCACGCTGCCTAACTCGGGATTTGGCAACTGTCAGTATTGCGTTTGTTCAATCGCGGGCCGATGCCCAGAATGAACCGACCGGTATAGCTCATTGGCTGCTAGTTCTACGTTGCCACAGATATTCGTATACGCAACAACCCAATTATTTCCCAGATCTAGATAAGATACTCTTGTTGGCTGTTGAATTCCAGCGTACAGACTGCCTCAAGCACCACAATAACTACTGCTGGACCTGTCGGCTTCCTTTTTTACGCATAGCATTGCTGCCCAACCAGGCTAAAATAATCCCGTCTAAGAGTCAAACAGTGCCCTAGATAAAACTTACTCCTTACGCTATTTTCCTCTACTCAATGACACTGAGTTCCCTAGCCCCTTTGATCGTCATGCCTTCTTTCAGTGACAGCTGACATGCAGACCCTAGTGTTTCTACACGGCCGCAGGGGTGTGGCATCTACCTTTAGTAGCTCCTTTCAGTATTCTACAGATTCGAAAGATCGCATCCTACGGAAGACTTCCCCGTCGTTTCGGTGGGGCTTCCCCCAAGCTTCCATTAACTCAACGTATGCGTGCCCTCGGGAGAAGATCTCGCCGTAGTTCGACATCTAGAAGATGCAAAACTTCGCAGAGCGTGAGGAACTTCAGTCAGTTGGTTCCAGAGATGGAGTCCATAGAATACGCAATATTCCAGCCGATAAAACTCGTGTCTTGGACGAGCGGTGGGAACACATCATTTTTACTGGGATCAGCCGGGGTGCCGCAACGAGTATTCATACCCTCATAGGGGAATTTAAGTATTCCCAATGCACCTGACGAGGAGGCCCAAAAATGAAGACGAGGATCCTTTCTTAGACCGTACTCGATCGGTATCAGTTCTTTTGTGATAACAAGGAGGAAAGAAAGGAAGAAAGGAACTTTCTAGGGGTCATGGAGCAGGGTTTACATCTATTATAGGAGTCAATCCCTCCTTGATAGAGGAAACGCACATCCGATAGTGTCAGGAACGCAAGTTGAGAGTGGGACACGATCGCCGGACTAGGCTTAATCCGGGGAAATGACGCAATGGGAAATGTCAACACATATCTCAACCGCCTCAACGCATACCATCAAGGATAGGGATCCAATAACTCTCTGACTAGTAGCTGCGAAGGATAAGGGAAGGATAACTATATAAGGAAATGATAGAGGCAAAACAGGTAGAAGGGCAAGAATCAACACATCTCTCCTCTGACTAGCAGCTAGTCATCAGCTCCCTGACCCTCTTCACTCTTCTTAGGCATATCCCCCTGACAGATAGTTAGATCATACCATTGCCTTGACCCAATAATTCGTTTGCTTAGATAGGATCCATGGCGATAATGAGTTATTAGAGAACACTCCCATTCTGCCGGAACCTTGCATCGACGATCGTGTGGTTCTGGTTGGGAGTGGAAGAAGACTGCGAGACAGTCCGCAAGGTTTCGGGCTCATGTACAAAAGGAGTGTTTCAAAACAGAACACTAGTTCAATTCTCGTGATCGAGTTGATGATGCGGTCGCCTCTTCTCATAGTGCTAACTGATATTCCTTTCCTCTACCAAAGAGGAATCTACTGCTAGGAAATTTAAGAACACGGTTTCTTTCCACATCTTTAATATCATAACCCGATATTGATATAGCCGCCCAATTTTGGTATTTCTTATTGCTTAATAGGAAAGACTTAGATCTGATACATTATGAGAGGCTATTTTGACCCTCAGTGGCTATAAAAACTCTTCATATTATACTTTAACAATTAACTTTTTCTAGAGAACTGGGATTCTTCCCAGCACTCTTACATTGAACATTCTACGTTTTGCTTCTAGATGGCTTTTCCACAAGTTCAGTAGAAATGGTTGAAATGAAAACAACACCAAAGAGTAACTATTGTAACTTTGCATCTCATCATGACCCCATGGCACGTGGCGAAAGCGATTTTTAATGCAATATCTGTATTCTATGTTTTACCCAGATGGCAAGGCTTATTTATATACGTCTAATGGCAAAATACGTGCTCTATATCTGATCGTTGCGTATAGCGGCTTTGCATGTTTCCTGTCCTCGATCAACGAGGCTCTAAAAGCTCCTCAACTACCCCCGTGACCCTTACACTCAAGTCAAAATATGCGTCAACCAAGTCTTTTGGATTTAAACGCAGTCGGTGCCATGGGGAATGAAGACGCCATCCACGGAGTTCTCGCAGCCGCACGCGCCGTCGTTGGGGTCCTTGATGCAGGTGGTGCCAACACCTGAAGACTCGCCTTGGTTTCTGTTACAGTCAGCTCGGGTTCATCCTAGTTACCAACCCCTGCCTCGGGGGATGATTTCTAATCAGTCATATGGAAATCCAGTATTTACTTACCCCCAGAAAAAGGTCCAGTAGTCGTCGTCGGCGGTCATACTGCCTGAAGCAGGAGGCTTGCACTTGTACGCCTCGCAAGTTCCATAGGGAGCACCATGGTTGCCGTCGTACTGGTGGTCAACCTTGAAGATGGCAAAGGTCTGTTTACCTGAGACGCGAGTGTTGAACGCACACTCAGCAGCCTGGATAGCGTGGGAGGTCTTGGTGGCTGTACGGCCAAGCTTGTTAGCGAGAAATGACCAAGGAAGTCCAAGATAGGGGAGACGACGTACGTTTGCAGCCGGGCCTCTGAGGGTATTTGCCCTTGGTGTTGCTGTGGGCACGGTCAAGCGTAGCGCTGACGGCGCCAGCGATAGCGAGAAGAGATGTGATGGTCGCGAGGGGGAACATGTTGAACAATTTTATGTTAGATTCTGAGTCTAGTTGTGTATGTTGGAAGTGGATGAAGAATAGAGTGAGAGTGGTTTGGCAGATGTTTTTTCTCTAGAAACATATGGTTCTCGACTAGACTTTATAGTTGATAACTAAGTTGATAACTAAGCGGTTGCTTTTACATTATCCCTTCATGGTTTGAGAGAGATTGGAGTATTCTGTTTGAAACTTGCTGTAGTGGGTAATACGAGGACGCTTGTTCTAGTCACTTGGTGGATCTTGTGCCCCTTTGTTTATTGCCTCCCCAAACGACAATTAAAGGGAAACCCGTGTAAGTGGACCAAGCTCTTAGATCCTGGCAACTAGTGAGAAGCTTGAAACTTCCCACAAGGGCGCGGCCCGAGCGGACAGAGCTTCATCAGGGGTACGTAATCAAGTCTGAAACACCAGAACCGCCCACTCCAACTGGTGGGACTATTCCATGGCTGCCGATGTCCCGCTGTTCCCGAAGCCTGTCGCCAAGCAGGGGCGGTATAGTCTTTCTATCTTTCTGTAACGACGCATAACAGCGAGATTGAAATCATCCGCAGGTTCATTAGCATGTCTTGACTCAAAACTCCGCAAGAATCTAATAGATGCCGGACTCCGCAGCTTCAACCGCGGCCTTCGATCACAGTTATGGGGCTATTCTAGGAAGTACACATCTAGGAAGCTTACTCGGCCAATGGAACTATCATGACTTCTCTATATTTACAAGATAGAAGCTAAACCGTACTAAAAGGAGTTTCCGTAGCAAGTATTGCGATCCGTCTTGTTCTCTAGGTCAGGCTTTTTGTTATGACTTCGGCCGTCGTGCTAAACGATCTACGAATAGTCGACAAGAGCTAGATTAATAAAATAAATGATTCCCGGATTTTTGAGTTGTTCTTGTGCTTCTACCCTATACAGTTTGTGCATGCAGCCATGTAAACAAGCGTGATGCCCCAAAGAATGACGTTGATGAAGACGTATTTGTCGAGTGGGAACATTTGGATCAAGCGTATCGTAGGCAACTCGAAAGCCAGCTGACCAAAGAAGAAGATGGAAGCAACCCAAATGAACTCGTTGAATACCATTGACACTCGTGTAAGAGATGGCCGTCTTGTCGATGTATTGGAGGAAGTAGACGACGCAAATTAACGGCATGATGTGCGCGTCGATGCGGCGGAGTAGTTCCTGGCTACTTTGCGAGTCAAGCGGCTGACGGAGGCCACCCAAGAGCTGTGTCTGCACCTGCCTTTGTATGTTGTTGGGTGTTTGCAACAGCATGGACTTGGACAGACCTGTCATCTGCCGAGCCCGGGATAGATACGGGATGAAAGCCCTTCAGGCTCGAATCATTACCGTCCTTTTCCGGAGTGTCGGCCATAAGCTGCCTTTCCAGCCACTGCCAGCCCTTGAGATAAGCGCGCCATCAGCGACCAAATGATGTGAAGGGAGATGGGACCAGGGTCAACTCTAGAAAAACACTATTTAATTGACTCGACAAGGTTAATAAGGCGAACGGACGATCGCTATTCTCATAACTTGTGATTACAAATCGAGGTGCTAGAAAGCTGTATTCTTCTAGATAGGGCAGATAGGACGTGTTTGGGAAGGGGATTTAATACCACGATACTTGGCAGCGTTGGCACTATTTCTTATGCGGCTCGGTTCGCCCCCATCTTCTCGAAATAGATCGAAACTAGTGACGCTCACTATACTTCGGAAACGGAGAAAGAGATGGAAGTGTATGCTCTTATGAGTAAGCATCTATGCAATAGCCCTGACGCTAAATAAATCATCTATCTTACTCTTACTCTTCCTTCGTATATTCCAAGATGATAAATCCAGGCTTATAATCTGGGCCACTTTGGATTACGCTGCGCTCATGGGCCTGATATTCAGTGTCCTTGATCTCAACCAGCGCCGACCTTTCTAGTTGACGTGGAAAGACTGGAAAGAAAGGTGCCTCACGGCGTGGTCTTTGACCTCGGCCAGATATCACTGGCACACGCGATTCTGCAGATTGCCTCGGAAGTTTGGATTCCCATCGTACCACTTACTCAACTTCTCAAGCTGGGCCTCAGGCTGACAAGAAAGATTGAGGTGGTTGCCATGTTCAGTTATGGTGTATTGTAAGCCATATCAGGCTCAGTTGGCACTTGTCTCTCAGGATCGAGATGAACTAACAAGGAACTAGTCTTGTGGCTGCCAGCATACTCCGTACGCAGAGGCTGGTGGCTTACCTTGTGACCAAGGATGGAGATTGTAAGATATAGATCCTGCTTCATATCTTTGTATTCTAATGCTAACAATGCTACACTAGCAACTGCCGCACAAGACACCATCATGTGGTCGACAATGGAGATCTGTTTAGGCATCATAGTGGCCAGCATGCCTCATACACGTCAACTGACGCGAGATATAAAGTCGCGGATATATCCCTGTTATGATAATGGTCCTGGTGCTGAACCTGGGTCCGTTTTCATTCGGCGGTGTCTTGTAATGATAAGTGCGAATTCTTCTGCCGCAGCAACCTCGACACTTGGCGACGATGGTGGCCTTCGGTTGAGTTGGTGTGTAAGTGAGTAAAGCGTGTAGTTCATCGACTAATGTAGTGAGTAATAGACTCGGGTTATTATAGTAGATAATCAAAGTCATCGTACTCTATTGCTCCCAAGACGATGCTAAGAGTTCATGCCTATTGTATGTCGAGGCTGTTAAAGCACCTTCTGATAGGGACGCCCGCGAGGTGCCCCCAGACAAAACCAGGCAAAACCCTCTAACTGAGGCGTTTGACACACACGGCATTGATCATTTTTAATTATATAATATGCCTTTCAACCATCATAGACAATTGCTGCGACGATAATAAAGAAGACAGTCTTATTTCACAGATCAATAGCAACATAGTAAGAATAAGCGCAAGCTATCTGATATTATCAATGATACACTGCCCAGAGGTGGTTTGTACAAGAATTCTTTGGAGTCCGGTACCCAACGTAGCAAGTCGCTAAAGACGAGAGCTAAGGGGCGCTTGAGATATACCGTCCTCCCCTGTCCCATCCCCCAAGAGGTCTCGTGCTATAGCACGCCCGGCGGCACGACCAGAGAATATGCATCCTCCAAGAAACGTTCCCTCAAGCGAGTTGTATCCGTGAACTCCGCCTCCTCCGAAACCTGCGGCCTCGCCGGCGGCGTAAAGACCCGGATAAGGAGTTCCATCTGCCCTCATGACATTACTGTCCAAGTTCGTCTCAATGCCTCCGAGCGTCTTGCGGGTAAGCAAGTTCATCCTGACAGCGATCAGAGGACCGTGGGCTTTGTCGAGTAGACGATGTGGAGGGGCAATGCGGCTTCGTTTGTCTGCCCAGTAGTTTCGTCCGTTATGGATCAGCATCGCTTGGGCGTCCTTGGAGAAGGGGTGGTCCATCTGGCTATCGCGCGCGTCAACCACCTCGCGGATCGCGTCACAGCTGAGCGATGGGCCATTGCGTTCTTTGGCGAGCTCGTTCATGCCAGCAACGAGGTCTTCGAGATTGTCCCGGACAACAAAGTCTTTGCCATGCTTCTGAAAGTTCTGCACCGGAACCGTCCCCTTCTTGCCAAAGACCCTCGTGAGAAGCATCCAGATACTCTTCCCCGTTACATCTGGGTTTTGTTCCGACCCAGAGAGGGCGAATTCTCGTGCAATAATGGATTGGTCCAATACAAACCACGTGTAGTCGTAGCCGGTGTTGCAGATATACTTGAGTGTTGCGAGCGTGTCTGATCCTGGGAAAAGAAAGGGCGGCAACCTCTTGCCGGTCGCATCAAGCCAAAGCGAAGATGGAGCAGGGAGAACTCGGATGCCGTGACCCGGCCAGATGGGGTTCCAGTTCTGTAGTCCTTCTGTATAATGCCACATCCGGTCGCGGTTGATAACGTGCGCTCCAGCTGTCTCTGCGATGCCGATCATCCGTCCGTCGACGTGCGCAGGGACACCGACGACAAAGTTTTCTGGGACTTTGGGGCCAAGCCTGTCGATAGGCCAAGCGGCTTTGACTGCTTCGACGTTGCCTCCAATGCCGCCCGAAGAAATGACAACCGCAGAGCCGTAGAATTCAAACTTGCCCGCCTCGGCACGAGAAGACTTGATGCCTCGAGCCGAATCATCGTCCTCCAAGACACGGCCCTTCACCCCAACAGCCCGACCAGTCTCATCGATGATCAACTCATCGACTGCATGCCTGAACCTGAACGTAACGATGCCCTTCTCGGCCGCTTTCTTCACCGGATCCGCAAAGACTCTCACAACTTCGGGTCCGGTTCCCCAACTCATATGGAATCTCGGGACCGAGTTCCCGTGGCCGTTGGCAGTTCCATCTCCTCGCTCTGCCCATCCCACGCTGAACAGGAACCCTAGTCCTCGATCCTTGACGTAGCGCTCCATATCATCAGCTGCAAAGTCGACAAACGCCTTTGCCCACTGTCGCGGCCAGTAGTCGTCGTTCTCGCGATCAAAGCGCGCCGATCCCATCCAGTCGCGTAACGCCAGTTCGCGAGTGTCACGGATTCCCATCCTCCGCTGCTGGGCTGAGTCGACCATGAAGATGCCTCCGAGCGACCAAAAGGCCTGTCCGCCGAGGTTCTGCTCATTTTCCTGATCCAGCAGCAGGACGGGGATATCTCGTTCGGAGAGCTCAAAGGCCGCGACAAGACCCGCAAGGCCTGCGCCGACAATAATGACTGGCCGTTTATCGTGGTGAATATCTGATGAAGCCATTTTGTGTTGTGTTGAGATAAACTTGGACGGAGTGAGATGTTGGCGAAGGCGCGGGGTCTTGACCGAAGATGCCGAGGCTTAATCAGGGATCATCCAGTATATTGCATAAGTTATGCGCCAAGCCACCATTTGCGATCTGAACTGTGTGAAGCAGTTCTATTGCTCATTAATTTCCATGCGAAGCCATTGAAAATGATTCTATATACATTGCAGCTGTACGTATTCAACAGAAGCCAATGCTCTTTATCGACAAAAGAGTAAACGCCAGGTTATCCCAACTCGTGAAACATCTAGGGACCAAAAGGATTCCAGCGTCGTATATATATGCCACCGCATCTCATTAATTACTCTTCTTTGCTGCGTCTACTTTGGCCTTCTTCTCATCATCTGATAGTTTCTCGTACTCGGCCACATTCTCATCCCAGAGACGAACGCAGTCCATGTTCCAGTTGCAGTCCTCAACTTGCCCATACACAGGGTGGCTGTAACGTGGATGTCGGCTGGGCCAATTTGAGGCGTGGTAATGATGTTTGACGAGTGCTCCTCTCGAGTCGTGGTTACCAGAGTCAGAATGGCCTTGGCCGGCGCAGAAGGCTTCCACATCCAGCACCAGCACGCGGCCAACAACTTTGGATTCTATCATGTTATGGAACATGTCCCATGTGACCCTTGGGCCTTTTGACCTTTGGTTCATCTGCTCGAGCAAAGCAGTAGTAAACGCCGATGGTCCCGTGCCACTGATGACCTGGTCAAAGTCAAGCTGCACATCCCCCAAGGAAACACCCTGTTTCTTGGCCTCGGCCTTGAGCCACGACATAATGTTCTCGATCAATAGCAGCATGACAGGCTGTCGAGGCTTCGAGATGATGGTCCATTGACAAAAAGAACGCGATTTCTTGCCAAGGATGGAGTGGTCCGTGAACTCGGGCTGATCGATCTCGACGCCGACGATGAGATCGATATCCTGGTCATCATAGCGCTCCGGGATAAAGCGATGGACCGGTCTTAGCGCCTCCACGTCAATGTCGGCGTAAACACCACCCTGAGCGTACATGATCATGTACCGCAAAAGATCTGCCTTGATGATGGGCATGTTGATGCTGCGGTAAAACTGGACGATATCGGGACGATTGACGCCATTGGGCCCAGAGCCAAAGTGCTCCTCCACAAAGGCCATCTCGTTCGCGTCTGTAAGAACTTCGTATCGCATCCCGGGGTTCTTGGCAAGCCATGTACGCGAGGTTGTCAGGTCGCGTTCTTCAAAGTTCAAAGGGTCGAGCTTCCATGTTTGCCAGATCTTCTGAGGAAAGGAGCTGCCACGACCCGGCGGTTGCACGTATTGCTTCTCTGGCCAGAATAGGCCGAGAGGGCTCGGAATGGAGTAAAAGACGTCAAAGTTGAGGATGATGAAAAGGATGAATACACATCCTAGGTAAAGCGACACGCATCTTTGCATCTGTGCCGGTACCTTGTTTCTGAACTTTGCTGCTGAGGCTACCAAGGTTGGCGAGCCTAAAGGGGTGCCCATGTTTTCGATGTCGTAGTCGATTTCGTCGTCGTCGTTCTTCTTGGTGACAGTCCACTTGGCTGTGGAGGGAGGGATGCGAAGGTGAGCTGGGAGGTTGCGTCGAGGGCCACTTGCCATGACCAAGGTCCCTTACTGAAAGTAGATGGCCAATTCCCAGAAAAGGGACGAATTGATGATGTTGAATTGGGAGAGAGGTCTTGTTGGTTCCTAATGGACTTGTGCGTAATCACCGTCCAAGGCAAAATTTCTTGACTGTTCAGCCGCTTTCTCAGAGGAGCTGATGAGAGCCAAGAAGACTGGGCTTGCAGGAACTAATGAGCTACCTTATCAACAAGTGCCGGTCTGGGGCGAGAGGGACTGCAATCGGCATCATCGCCACGGGAGATCATGTCCCAGTGGAGAGTTACAGGGGCAAGGGATGTTACCCATGTGATAGCTGTGCTCATGGCAGGGGAGATTATTAGCTCAAGCAAGAACTTCCTAGAATGGAACAGCCCCCGTACCTAGCCGAGAGTAGAGGTGGCCAGTTATCCCAGCCCGTCATGCCCTCTTCGAGCCAACGCCGCATGGCTGAGGCATAGCACGTGTAGGTGCCCAACAGTCGGCCGCGGTATCGACTGGGGAGCACAACTGGTATAGACGTAAGAATGGACTTTTATTATCGGAGATACCGTCAAGACGAGCTATCAGTTGGTGTTACATTTCGTCTAGTGTAACAGTCTCATCAAGACGCACGATATGCAGTGTTCTACTGCTAATGCCACCTAGATCGCCTTGGCTTTCCCTGCAGAGACCAGACCCCAATACATAACTCCAGGCAGGAAGGGGAACTCGGCAGCAACCTAAAATAAGAAAACCAACCGCGCCAACCCGCGGGGAGACGTCTGACGGTCACTGAAGAACAACCATTCGGCTTGTGATGCGGGGATGAGCCTCGGACATAACCCCTGTTGGTGTCGATATCTGGGGAAGCACCCCCGCACTAATAGTTAAACATCCACATACATATCCAAATCATCCACGTGCAGGTACCTACACCACATTAAACTAATCTAACAGATAAATATTCACAATAGGGGGCTTTTGCCGCCCTCAAACCCCGGTTTACCCTAAATAACCATAACCCTAACTTACCTATAGCCCGAATTCTAACCTATGTTCTATAGTAATTAAGAGAGTCCCTAATAAGAGCTTCTACGATTAGATAATTCCCGACTGGGAAGAGCCGTGCGCTGGTCCACTGTTTATACGACCATAATTGGTATAGACCCCTGTTTTAGATGTGGATGTCTAAGTCATGATATTACTCATCTCTACCGTTCTAAATAAGCTTTCCATGGGGGCCCAGGAACCCCGGTCCCTAGACGAGTATCCTGATCCTCCAAAAGAAGTCGGTTCTGGCGAAGTTGGGACCAACAGCTTCTGCAATCCTGTTGGTTACAGGCATGCCGTTTAGTTTCTCGGTGCCGAGTCTCCCGTTGGCGCTTGTTGGTCGGGCCCTGGTGACAGGACATGTGAACTTCACAGAGAACAGGGCTCTTTTGAAGAGGTATTCCCTGCAGAATGGTAACCTTGATCGTCATGAACCTATCGACTGCGGCGCCTAACGTATTACGTAGTGATTAATTTCGCTCTCGGATCACAAAAGCGTAGATCATGCATGGTCAGGTTGTTGGGGCTTCCCCACACCCTCGAAGATGCAACAAAAGTCCCTTGCATCGCGATTCCCATTTGGCTTTCCTTGACCTTGTTTGTTGTGTCAATGGTCGTCATTCTCGCACATGCTTGCGAGCTTTTCCCTCGGCTGATCGTTATCCACGCCATCTTGGAGACCGTCGCACCGATTATCTAAGGTAGTACACACACACACAACACTGACTAGGTCAGTGTTGGTTGAGCTCATTGCCAAAGTAATCCGTTGAGCTCTGAATATCCTCACCTTCGCCGTTTCACTACCATTTCCTACAATATGTCACCCCCCAGCAGTGGTATCCTCGACAGCGAAGACTGGGACGAGGTCAAGTCCGACTTGAACCCAGAATGGGCTCTTGGAAAACAGTGGAAGCCATACTGGAGACCAGCACCAGCAGGTGGCAAGATAAACAAGATTATCAACAGCATCAAGTCCGCAATCCGTGCCAGATCACGGCCTCCTCTCGAGAACTTGCGCCCAACAGCCTACTTGGATGGGCTCCGAGGCTTCGCAGCCTTGCTGGTCTACTTCCATCACCACGAGCTCTGGGTACACGACATCAGTCAGCAAAACGCAATACTTGAGAACAGCTTTGGGTACAACGGACACTACCACTTTCTGTCACTCCCTGGCATTCGACACTTCTTCTCTGGAGGCCACTATGCGGTGTCGACCTTTTTCGTCATCTCGGGCTACGTCTTGTCGCTGAAGCCTCTGACTTTGATCCAGTCGGGCGAGCACCTCCAATTGAGCGACAACATTGCATCGGCCCTGTTCAGACGCTGGTTCCGTCTCTTCCTGCCTATAATCCTGTCCATGATCGTGTACATAACGGTATGGCACACTCTGGGCATCTGGGTGCGCGGATCCACGCGACAGGGCAGTTGGCTCGATGAACTATACGCATTCTACCTCGAGTTCAAGAACTTTAGTTTTGTATACAGGGAGGGCGGCGAGCCATGGCTCACCTACAACTTTCACCTGTGGTCCATACCCGTCGAGTTCAAAGGATCAATCATCGTATACACCTCGCTTCTGGCCTTTTCGCGGTGCTCCCGGACCGCTCGTCTTTGGTGCGAAACGGGCATGGTTGTTTATCTGCTACATATCGCAGACGGCGCACACTACGCTATGTTTGCGGCCGGCATGCTGCTTTGCGACTTGGACCTGCTCGCAAAGAAAGGAGAGCTGCCGCGTTTGCTCGCCCGTCTTGACCCTGTCAAAGAGTTCATATACTACCATTTGCTCATCTTCAGCCTGTTTCTGGGCGGGGTTCCTTCCGAGAACCGTGAGGTCGAGCAGCTGGCAAAGAATCGCGGATGGTACTACTTGTCCTGTCTCAAGCCCCAGGCTGTGTTTGACTACAAGTGGTTCTACCTGTTCTGGGCCGCTGTGCTCTTGGTCTCCGCGATTCCTCGGATTTCTTGGTTGAAGAGGTTCTTCGAGACCAGATTCTGTCAGCATCTTGGGCGCATCTCCTTTTCCCTGTACTTGGTTCACGGTCCAGTCCTAAAGACTCTTGGCGAAAGGCTTTATCTCGCTACGGGGTGGCAGAATGAGGAAATGGTGAAGAACATCCCTCATTGGGTGGACAAGCTGGCATTGCCAAAGTCAGGGCCAATGGGCCTGGAGGTGTCGTTTCTGATACCGCATCTGATTCTCCTGCCATTGACTCTGGGATTGTCCGAGCTCACGACCAGGTTCATCGACACGCCTAGTGTCAAGTTTGCTTCTTGGCTCCACAAGAAGACGGTGGGTGAGGCGGGTAGCAAGCAATCTAAAGCATAGTACGTTTATGTAGAGTATATAAGCTTGAATGTAAAGTTGTGACAGGCCGTCCATTACGCATCCACGACTGCATTTCTATACATTGACTGCTCGGTCGGGTAAGTGAGTCGCACACTGCGTTTTCCAGGGCCCCTCAACCTCTGAGTAAACTCTTTCGGGTGATCTCCAACTCTTGGCTTGTGATTCTCCAAACCTTGTCATCTCGATTCTCGGAGTCTCGGCATGGAGGAACAGGGTGTCTACATCTTGCTAATCCCAATCGGATATCTCTCTCGTATTGTTATAGACTGGCAGACAGAACGAGGTGGGAAGACCAGCCACCTCGTGGGCGTCGCAACATCGATCGATGCAACGTGACTATCACGTACTTGGGCAATATGCCGTCCCACGAAGGATTCCACCCCGCCCACATCCCGAGCTATCACTCAATGCCCCTGTTCTGGTGCTTGTTCCGTTGCATTAGCGCGCTGCCGATCGCCGTTCGAATATCTCTGCGGAGGTGGCGCACACCCCGCAGGCGAAGCTTGTGGTGAACGACAGGCCTCGGCATGGGATGCATATGGAAATGCGGCCTAGGATGTTGGTTCGACGTCGACGGGCAGACATATTGGCTAAGATTCCCTGCGTTCCTGCCAACTTTCTCGTGTTTTTCCTACAGGGGGGCATTCCTTAGGCATCATTGGTGTCCGGGATCAAGTCAATTGGGGTTGTGACATCTTCCTTTGCCGTTAACGCGCGTTTAACCGCTCCCCCAGCTCCGACCCTGCATGCGGCCACCTCGCAGCTCTTTTCCTCGGCACCGTTCAGCGCAAGCAGACAACATGAGACAATTACTCCCCTGTCATTATGGGGTAGTTATATGCTATCTTAAAGGGCCAGAAAAGTTGACTAACCGCGGAGTGTGGCTCAAATCAGGAATAGTCTCTGATGTTGATTCTCAAAAGGCCATAGCATCATCCCCGCAGACAAGATACCCAAAAGGCATATTCCACCTGCAGCTTCTTTTTTCGTCATACCATCCATACCGCTTTCCCCCAGGCTGTGATCTCAAAATGCTTGTCAGAGACGCCAGGCGTTTGGTGGTCTTCATTGCCCCCGTTCTTCTCCTTGTGATCTTTGGCCTTAGACTCTACTACAGCCCTGGCTCCTTTCCAGCAAACGTCAAGGCCTGGGTTCCATCACGATTCTCAAAGACCTTTGCGGATGATAAAGAGTCACCTCCCAACAACGGGACACCACCGGCAGATATCCCAGAGCCGCAGACAACGCCGGGTCACGACTTGGTGGACCCGGAGGTCCACCAAGATGCCGCCCCTGATGATGCTCTCTTCTCTCCAGAAGCGGGTTCTACTTATCAAGAAATCTTCTCTCTGTCGACCAAAGATAGAAAGTACTTCCTGATCGACTTTGGCGAAGATCAGGCGCTGAACCCCAACATCATCCCCCATCCCACAATCGAGAATACCTGGATCGTTGTCGCCCAATGGCTGAAAGAAGATGCATCCTCGCCTTGGTTCACGGAGCTGGTATGTAACGCAGAGTTTCAGGACGATGTTCTTCGATGTATGAATGCGCCAATTCCTCTTCCAGTTGCTGCCACAATAGGCGATCGGTGTGAAGGAGACTTGGCTTATTTCAACTCCAACATTGGGCCACACGATGCTCGCGTTTTCTTTGGTCCGGAGAAGCCCTACGCAGTATATGGATCCAACTCCATGTTCACCTGCTTTGGCCAGTTTGTCCAAGACTTTCGCACCCTCCTCGATTGGAAAGGCGATAGGGAGAACCTTACAGAGTTCCGCACTGGCACAGAGATACAGAGGCCTCTATCTTGGAACACAATCGAGAAGAACTGGTTCCTATTCTGGGATTCTAGTGGCAATATGTATGCCCACTACGATATAACGCCGAAGCGTGTCTTTGCTCTCCTCGGCTCAGACGGCTCAGCTGGACCTGATCTGGCACCGCTCGCCCAGGCTTCTGACGAGAAGTGCATGGCCAAGTACTTGCCGCAGCTACCGCCCGACCTTGAGTCTATTCATCAAGCAACCAACTCACTCCAGATCACCATGTGTCAACGAAGCGATCCTCAGTGCGTTCCTGACGACAGCAACACTTTCATCTTTATCATCTACCAGCACAAGACGTTCTACAGCTACCATAGCGTCTACGAGCCATATGTGATAGTATTCCGACAACAAGCCCCCTTCGAGATCCACGCCATGTCACGGCAGCCCTTCTGGATACATGGCCGTCAAAGACATCCAGAACGGTCAACTTCAGACATGCTTTACGTTACCTCGATGAATTGGAGGCAGCGAGACCAGCGGTACCACGGGTACCTAGATGATGAACTCTTTCTAGGATTTGGGATTGAGGATGAGAGAGCGGCAGGTATCAACTTATTAGCGGGTAATTTACTGGAGAACTTGGGACTGTGTAATGAGTTGTAGATTATCAATGTTTGGATCATGTTAACAATGACCATGAATAATGAAAGAGAAGTCACGAGTTCCAATCTCCGCAGATGTCGACGCCAGGATGGACCCTCGATCACATTTTTCGGAGCATCAAGAAATATTCTGATTCTTTCACTAATGGAATGGCTTTTTCTAGAAATACATGCTAACTCTCAACTCGGGTCACACACACCCTCTCTCTCTCTCTCTTCTGCTTTAGTTGCCAAGTGAGCTTGGGGCTGGTTAAATCGCTATTATGGTTGCCTGCGGTACTGGGCCGAAGTATATGAATGGTGATTCATTCCACAGTATGAGAGAGAGGGTCATTCATTTTATTTAATACGCTGAATCATCTCGATCCATCGCTTCGGTTTTCTACCTCGAACCCGAATAAGCCCCGGGAGCAGCTTGACCCCATATATAGCAGAGTAGAACCTTTTATCCCTTGGAAGAACCAGCTCCCATCTTGCAATATGCTTGCAAGAGCTTTCCTATAGGCAGTATCGGACAAGATCCCTTCCAGCCTTACTATATCTTTAATCTATCCATGTTTCGCTTGTTGGGGCAGCCATGGGATCATCCTAGATAGAAGGCATCTACATAAGTCTCCTGTTCTGATGTGATGCAATCAGGTGAAAGCTCAATATCCGATACAATGGGTTTTGCGATGCTCAATAGCAGCTCTATTTGTCTCCTTTTGGAAAGCTGGGACTAGCGTTCAAAAAAAAAGGAGCGGCGTTTCAATCTTCTCATGACTCTGGAAGAGATCATCCAAACGCTTGTCGTTGCTGGGGGTTTCGCTGAGACCGACATCAAATTTGAGCTTCAGCTAGCTACTCCGGATAATCTTCTCCAGACACCCTTGATGGTGACTAACCATTTACTCTCCCCTCTCTCATGATATGGAGAGTAGCACACTTTGACCAGCTAGTATATATGGCGTGTCCAGACCTGAATTCCTGCTAAATCTCAGAGTCTACGAAATCATGCTCATCAATAATCTGGGTTCGTATGTTGTTGTTCTGCATAACTTCAATGACAACGGCCTTGGTCATGATTGTAGCAACAAGTACTCCCAGAGTTGCGAAACGGTCTTCTCTGCAAGATCCACCACATTCACAATCATGACTCGGGGCATTATCTTATTCGCTTGATATCTCATTTACTGTAGCGATCTTTCTTTGCGGAGGTTCTTATTGCCTTCTTTGCTGGGGCGGATTTATGGAAATGGTCCAAGAGGGTTTACTATCGTCGTAGCGTAGATCGGTAGCTAAGGAGTTCAGGGGGTTATGACAGATAGACATGGAGCTCCATGTTTTTGGCAGTCATGTTGATGACAGCGGGACCGCCTCAAATCTCGATGCCGAATGAAAGTGCTAATAAGTAAAAGGTCGCTTAGTAGCTGCTAGATGAGCTATAAAGCTAGGCCGGTACAGTCGAAGCAATCGAAGAGAATGGTTATGATGAAGGCAGAGGACGATCATGCCGTGTGTGCTATGATATGCTGAGTTTGTTTTACTTCTTATGAGTCTGGGTCGATCATAGGCCATCCGCCCTATTTATTTCTGAATCTATATCAAGCAATGAATGAGTCTAAATTTTGATCATCCGGTACATCCCCTTGGCATAGATCCTGAGCAGCAAAGATAAAGCATAACCTAGACCACTGCTATCGTGATATACTGCATTCCTCAACTGTTCCATGCGGATTATTGCAAACCCTCAGCAGTTGCAATTAGTACGAGTGACGGGACTAAAAGGCCATTAAAGCCAGATAGATAGTCAACGTAGTCGACTATCATAGAATAACAAGTCTGCCCTTGATTTGTTGATTTTAATACTGACTGTGCTAAGCTGGGATGCGCCTCCGCGGGGATAACGCGGGAAGTTTAACAGGTGCTAGCTTCCAGGTGAAAACCAGCTGTTAACCTAACAAAGTAAGGCTCGATGGAGAGATTCGTCGACATGGCCTTTTACAGGCTAGCCTACGCGGTCAACGACGGCCTTGGCATCCAGGCATCAACAAACCCTTGTCATCCCGCGCCTTTACCCGCGGGTGAAAATCAATCTCCTAATCCAACACCTCACGAACCAAGACCAAGCATACAGCGGCTGTCGAATGATAGGCTATCCCTGCCAACGCCTGGATCTCGCTGTAACCTTGCTATTGCTCTGGTACCCTCTTCCTTCCCCTAGATACCACAAGAATCTGGCCTCTGGTCAACACATCAGCTCCTTTTCCGCCTTAATAAGCAGGCTTGACTGCTGAGACTAGGCCATGTCGGAATCTCCTCCCTCGATCAGCGACAGTGCCCGTTCGCAGCAAATAGCCAAGAAAGCATGCCACAGCTGCCGTCGCGCTCGTCTACGCTGTGATCGCTCGTTTCCGCATTGTACAAAATGTTCCTCCCGAGGCGTGGAGTGTCTTGGCTATGGCCGCCTTTTCCTATGGACTGGCTCCGTCGCCACACGAGGCAAACTGGCTGGGCAAAGCTCGAGCGCTGCCGTGTGTCGTCTTCCGAAGCAGGGTGAAATGGTCCCTTTCGATCCCCAAGGCCCATCGCCGGAAGGATGGGGCCTCTTTAATGATTCTCCGCCTGGAGCAAACGATGATAATCAACTCTTCTTCCCAAACAAACCCCCGGCTGCTCCCTGGACACTCGTCGATCCTGTGTTTCAGGACATGTCTCACTCCCACAGATGGTATCTCAACTACTGTATATATAAGATGCCTTGAAGCCTCGCCAGTGCTGTTACGGTCTTGCTAACATGCTATTTAGTTTCGTCTCGAGTTTGTATGGATCTTGTAGCCCACGACCAGCCTGATACCAACCCTTTTCGAAGTCTGCTGCAGTTAACAAATGTGCATCCATTTTTAAAACAAATTATTGTCGCAGTATCTGCTGCGCACATGTCCAACCTTGCAAGGCCGTGGTTGAGTCCCACCTCTTTTGCTAGAAAGGAACCGCCAAAACGGCTGTTGATGGATGCACTTGTTGCCAAACAAAAAGCACTGCAGATGATGCCTTCTGCGCTACAAAATATCGATTCTATCGGCGCTGATGTAATTCTCGCCACTGTTCTGTTTCTCGTCAACGTGGAACTCCTCGAGTCAGGCTGGCAAAGTTGGAGACCTCATCTTGAAGGTGCCAAGAGACTCTTGAATATGGTGCAGCCCTATGCATCTTTTGATGAAACTTTGAGGGACTACATTATGTCGGATTGCTACATGTAAGCTGGGTCATGAGTACTTTCTCGGCACAAAATCAGCTAACCCGGTATCAAAGTTACTGTACTCTCAGCCTGTCCTTCAACCCCTCATCACCAGGCGTACAACCTACCTTCTTTGCACCAAGTCAAGTTCAGTCCATGTTGTCGAGGGCAACAAATCATTTCTTTTCTTGTCCAGCAGAAGTGATGGATATCCTTCGAGAGGCGGCAGAATTATTAAATACTGGAGTAAGCGAGGAGATTACGGACGATGAGATGGCGTCTGCCTCTGCCATCTTGTTGAAACGCGCACAAAACGTGGATGTTTTCACCTGGGCACAGCAAGGTGTTCCGGCGTCAAATAAAGCGTCGATTCAGAGTCGCTTTGTTACGGGCTCAACACATCGGCTTGCGACTTGTCTATATATTATCCAGTCGATTCCAGCCTTGACAACGAGAGTTCCGGATGAGGTTTGCCAGGCGCTTATCAATGAGATTTACGATACCTTGCTACTTATGCCGGATGATGACCCGAATTTCAAGGTAACTGGATGGCCTACCTTTATCTATGGCACGACGGTCACAACTCCAGAGAGACGAGCGTGGGTTATGGATCGACTGAAGAGAGTGGCGGAAGTTTGTCCATGGGGATTTCTCTACTCTGCAATCGATACGCTGCAGATTCTTTGGGGGCTTGACACAGAAGGAAAGACGACTACTAATTGGGTGCAGGCACTCAGGGACTTGAATGTGGATTTCCTGATGGTTTAGGATGGGACTTGTTGGGCTATAAAATAGACAAAGGGCACAGAGTTGGGACGGGATACGGGATATGTATTTGATACCCTGGCGAGGCACAATGTCTTGATAATGAAAGCGATCCAAGTTTTGAACCGCAAAACCCTTTCACACACAATCCAAGGTTGGTCGATGATTACTACGGAGTATGAGGTTTCTAATTCGAATTAGGCATTGAATGATAAGATACGGCGGGAGCAGGCATCCCGGGCCCCGGCCCCTAGCCCGGCTCAGGCCCCATTGCGGCTTTTTGTTGCTGCATACGCGCGGGCATCATGCGAACTGTAGCACGCGAGATAATTAGTCGACGATCTTTCATGGCAATTCACTAGTTGTCTAGTATCTTACAGGTGAGATCAGGCGGATTTATTAAGCTTTACTATGAACAATTGACAAATGACGTTGTCAGCTCTGGTTGTTCTGGAATCAATGGCGCATTCCAGTATCGCTGAGTAACAAACCTTGTGTCTATGGCTTTTCCCGTCCGGGATATTCCTCGACTAAACGGAAGTGCCGGCACTATTCGAGACTGCTTCTGCTACGTCGGCGGTTGTTATCAAAGACTTGTGATATCTGGGAATTCCCGTATCCTGTCGCGGAGAGGCCGTCGGAACTCGACTAGGGGGGACCCTTGATCCTTGTCTTATCGAGAGCACCTAAACGTTGTGTCACCCACCTGCCACACCCGACATCAATTGCTTCCCTGGGCCTCGATTCAACCCCATCCATTCAGGCCAACGTACCACATGTGAGTGAGATATCCTGTCCTATGGGGTTTCGTTCCGGGCCCTGACCCATTGCGGCCCGACCGGGCACCTGGTGGGGGTCTGTGTGATTCGCGATGGGCTGTTTGGGAGTATAAGAGAAAAAGTCTTCCCTCCCTTATCCCAAGAAACCTCATCTGGAATGTGCTGTAATTAACGAACCGGAAAATGTCTTGCTGACTCTCGACTGCGATTACCTACCACACTCACACCTATCCTCCCTAGCACGAGTTCATGCGGCTCCGAGGAGCCGTTTGCCTACGCCGATACACACGTCCACGTAACGTAGCCTTTGCCTCGGGCAGCCCTTGCGGATGGACGTCTCGCATACCCGCGATCTCGATGAAGTGCTCCCGGGCACACGGAGGCTCTTCACGGATGAAGGCGCAAGCGTCTCGAGCGACAGCATCCTCGAGAAACATGGCGACATCATCCTCATCCCGCCCCCGACTCAATCCCCCAACGATCCCTTGAACTGGAGCCTCGCGCGCAAGACTTGGCACTCGTTCCTCGTCTGCTACATCGTCGCGCTGACGGCGGCTACGTCCAACGTCGCCGGCGCAGCGAGTGTAGGCGTGAACGAACGGTACGGGATCAGCTACGATGTCTTCAACACTGGCGCGGGCGTCCTCTTTATCGCGATCGGCTACTGGACCCTGCTCAGTTCGCCTGCTACCCATCTTTACGGTCGCCGTATCCTCTACTTGGTGGGAACGCTATGGGGTTTGATCGGCAACATCTGGTTCGGCATGCTTCAAAACACGGCCGACACGGTCTGGTCGCAGCTCTTTGTCGGCGCGTCCGAGTCAGTTGCCGAGGCCGTGGTGCAGCTCTCTCTGCTCGACATCTGGTTCGAGCACCAGAACGGAACCTCGCTGGGCCTGTACACCGTGGCAACCTCGATCGGTACCTACATCGGCCCTCTTATCGGAGGCCATCTTGCGCACAACATCGGGTGGCGATGGATCGGCTATACGGGTGCCATCGCCTCTGGGTTTACGCTGGTGCTCTTCTACTTTGGTCTTGAGGAGACCGCCTTTGAGCGTAATCGCTATCTCGACCGTCAGCAGGGCGAAGATCGCGGTGGCGAAGTTGACGGCATTTCCGCGCCACCTCAGAGCGGCGATCTTGTCACTCACACGCAAGACGAAAAGTTCAGCACTTTGCCTGCGGATCTTGAGACTGGGTCTCGCGAAGATCCCCTCGCTTCTCGCCGCTCTCAGGCTGAGCAGAACAGGCTCTCCGATGCCTTTACTCGGCCAAAGTCGTACTGGCAGCGCATTGCCCTTATCACGCCAGCGTCAAACCTGCGTGGTCTGGGCATTCAGCAGTACCTCCACCGTCTCTGGCACACCATGCGTATGTTTTCCTTCCCTGCCGTCTGGTTTGCCGGGCTGCAATGGGGTATGCAGAACATCGCCCTCTCTTTCTATCTGACTGTCCAAGAGGACTACTGGTCTGGCCCGCCGTGGAACTACAACGACGCTGCCGTCGGCAACATGAACCTCCCCTGCTTGATTGGAAGCATCATTGGCTGTTTCTACGGTGGATACTGCAGTGACAAGTTCGTTCTGTGGAAGGCGAGGCGCAACAAGGGCATCATGGAGGCCGAGTTCCGTCTGTACCTCATGGTCCTCTGCGTCGTCATCTTTCCTTTGGGCATGTGGCTCTTTGGTATTGGATCTGCTCAGGGGTGGTCCTGGCCGGTGCCCTATGTCGGCTTGGGCTTCATTGGCTTTGGTTATGGCTGCGCTGGTGACTTGAGCATCACCTACTTGGCCGACAGCTACCCGGATATGGTCCTGGAGGGCATGGTCGGTGTTGCAGTCATCAACAACACTCTGGCCATGATCTTTACTTTTATCTGCAGCTACTGGATCGACACGGGTCTGCAAGAATGTTTCATCGAGCTTGGTGTCTTGAGCTTCGTCATCATCATGCTCTCCCTGCCCATGGCAATCTGGGGAAAGCGGTCGCGCCGGTGGACTCAGGAGAAATACCTCAACTTCCTCCGGATTCGCGATGGTATGGATGTTTGACTGGATAAGGATCTATCCGATTGCCAGATCGAGTGATCTGGTGACATGGACGGGCGAAAGCTTGGGCTGAAAGCTCTTGGGCTCTCGACCAGTGGGACTTTGATGGTTCGCATTGCGAATCAGTTTTCATTCACTTCACTTAATGATTATTTCACTTAATGATTATTTAGCCTAATGGCCAATATGTTTGGGGGCTACGAGACCCATCTTTCGCCCAGCAGTTGGTAATTTCCAGAGGTTAACTCAGTGTTAAGCAATAAGGTAGATATCTGTAGTACCAAATGGAGACTGGCGAACAACCGCGCGAGCTATAGGCACGTTCATTGGGGTGCATTACCCTAGTATTACGGAATATTTTGAGTCACTCTCTGCCTGTGAGAGACTCCTTTCGTGCAAACGTTGCGGTGAAGCCGATCGAAAGATCCTGTCACATCTAACCCCTGAAGGTGGCTTGACTTCATCCCCGTTTAAAGGGTGTCGACTAACGGCTATTTCCTATTCAAGGCATTGGCTGATTCCAAAACTACCACCAGCTCATGTTTTCGAACCTCGTGGAGCAAGACTTCCAGTAGTTTCCCCCATCCTTTCCACGTTTTTGGTGTAGTCTATGCCCATTTGGTTGTAGAGCCAGGAGAGAGTGCTCAGCTCTCCCGCCTGTTGTTTCACCTGAGTCCTGTCTCCACCTCTCTTTGTTGCCGTCTTCAGCCTTAGTGCAATCTAGAATCGGATCGTGAAGGGCTGGAGCTCTTGACGGTTGGGTCGTGGCGCTTAGATGCTGCTAAACCGTTCCAACGTGGCGGCTACAACACGCTAAGTCGAGAAGTCGAGGGAAAATGCGTTGGGAAGTGGCGGTAGCCTCACAATGCTAGATAATTCTTCCAGGGTCCTGTCGTAGGGTCTAGAATACTAGCCCGGAGAGCTTGACTCCAGGGACGGATCTATACACAAGCTGAGCGAGAGTTACTCCTATACACTCCTAGATTCCAGCTATAAAGAGCACTCGTTTCCTCCCTGAACTATTCCAAATCATCAGCATCAAAATCAGCATCTCGACACTCAATCAACTCCAAATCATCCATACTCCATCAAACTACACCGTCTTCCTCCATCTTTCAACATGCAGTTCACTCTTATTGCCGCTCTCCTTGCCCCCATCGTGGCCGCTATCCCCAAGGAGCTTCAGGACCGTAGCGGATGCGGTGACAACTGCGCTCGGGCTGTTGTCCCTGGCTTCCGAGGCCCGGAGGTTGTGGCAGCCTATAAGTCTCAGTGCAACGCCTACATCGAAGTCACAACTACCCCTGCTCCCACGTAAGTTTTGAGCTTTCACCATCAACATGCTCCTCCTACTAATAACAACTCAAGGACTGTTTATGTCACCAAATCTATTCCTACCTATGCTTCGGCCTGTTCGGGAGAGACTCGCTACCTCACTGCCTGCTCGTGTGCTGGTGCCTCCGCCGTTACCATCGTGGCGCCCACCCCCACTGTTACCAAGGTGGTGTTTATTTGATTCCGGGACTTTGGGCACAAGGGGGATTGTTTGAGAATGGCGTTTGGATCAATGGATTTCACGGTGCTAGCATGTTCACTGTTTCGAGCAAGTCATTACAGCTGACAGCCAGTGAAAGCAGATTGGCCAACCGTAGAGTTGGAAGAAGAGCTAGTCACTTGATATTGTATAACTTTCTGAATTTAAGACAAACCATCATAAATGTCAATATTCCATGTCGTTATCGAGCACTGCTAAACTTCTACCAGAACTAGTATGGTAAATGATCAAATGGGAGGTTCGGATCCTGCTCCCATCTCTACACTATTCTATCAATCCGAGTGAAGCCGGAGCGACTTGTCAATGATTTGCATTGCGCGAAGGCATTCCTCATCCTGGAACCGAGGCGTCACGACCTGCAGGGCGCAAGGAGCACCATGCATAACCTCCGGCTGATCTATCTGGATTTAGCTACTGCGGAATGATATTCTTCTGGAATAACTTACAGTCGGGATCAAAGAGGGCTTGGCCCTTTTCGAACTGGTCATCCTCAAACTTTGACGAAGTGCCGTAAGGGATTATACCCGCGGGATACTATAGCCGATATCAGTATACCACTTCAAATTCGTGACACGGCAGACTTACATCTAGCACATTCCACATGGTAGTATAGTTGGGAATTCCATACGTATCGTGCGGAACTGCCGTACTAACAGCCCCAGGCGTGAGGATCACGTCAAGCTCATTGTCAAGCCAAGTCTGCTGCCAGGCTTTGGCATACGAAAACTTGACCTGGTTCAGATCGGAGAGCCTCTGGGGGATGGGGAGATCTGGGGAGACAGGAAATTCACCCTTGCCAAATGGGTGGGCGCCTCGCACCACGGACGCAACCAGCGGCTCGCCAATCTCTCGGGCTATGGCATCTAGGTCACGGTGGCCCATGCCGAAGTACTGGAAACCAATCTTACCACCTAGTCCAGCGCTTGTTTGGGGGTTGGGGGACAGATGTACCACGTTGTGGCCATCCTTTTGCAGGGCTGATGCCGCTTTCTCCAGTGCGCGGCGAACAGGCGGGTGTACAGGAGAGCTGGGATCATCGGAGAGGATTCCAATTGTCAGCGGCTTATCAAACCCTTCGTTCAGATCTCTCCATGGAACGTTAATGGCAGTGGGATCGTATCTCCATGGTTGCTGACCCATGACCGTTCTCATGAACATGAGCAGGTCCTCGACTGAGTTGCCCATGGGGCCGGCCGTAGGTACCACACCAGGTAGGGCGATCCTTGGGAAGGGATAGTGTGCCTGGCCCCAGAACGGAACCCGGTCCCCAGTCGGTTTGAAGCCGTATATACCGCAGCATAGTGAGGGGATCCGAATGGAACCGGCGATGTCAGTTCCTACGCCGAGAGGTGATCCCCGGAATGAGAGCAGAGCACCCTCGCCTCCTGTAGAGCCGCCGGCGGTGAGATTGGTGTTGTGCGGGTTCAGGGTTCGTCCAAAGACGTTGTTCTCCGAATCCGCTGTCTGGAATTTGTTAATGACCCATCTATCAAGAAAGCTTTACTGGTTCACTCTCACCATCATGGTTTGAGGAAGGTTCGTTTTGCAGAAAAGAACCGCCCCAGCATCGACTAGCAAATCGACAAGGGCCGAGTTGGTATCAGGGATAGGCCGTCGAAGGAATTCCACGTAGCCTACGGTAGCGTGGTGTCCTTTTACGACGAATGTGTCCTGGATCGTTAGAAGCTTGAATGCTCATCGGTGGAAGTTGCGTATACCTTGAGACTGATTGGCAGCCCATGTAGAGGACCTGCCAGCTTGCCGGTCTCCTTCAATTGTTTGTCGAGAATTTTGGCCCTTTCAATGGCTTCATTGAACATGACTTCGGTCAAGCAGGATGTCTGTGTTCAGTATGTCAGCTTTGCTGCCACCTTGAGGATAACAGGCGACCTACCAGCTGCTGGGCAAGACTGGCTCGCTTGCAGAATGCCACAACGACCTCTTCAGATGACAGTTCCTGGCAGGAGATCTTTGCTAAAAGCTCAGTGGCTTTGAAGTCTTCTGTAATGAGCAGCTCGCGGTCTGACAATAGCCCAGACCTCTGAACCGCCTTTGACTCTATCAGTCTTCCCTCACTCGGAGTGCCCGCATTTCGTAACTCTTGGAGTTGTGCTTCCTTGAGTAACCAGGTCGATGGCGTAGAATCCAGTTGCTTTGTGCGATGAAGTGCAGCAATGGACTCCCAGTCAGTAGTGGCAGACATAATCGAACAGGTAATGGAGGGCAGGCGAGGGGATCGGGAGTGACGGTGGTGTAAGAGAGAATGAGACACAGGGTGTTTGCCTTGAGCGCTTTATCCATCAATAGGAACTTAGTGCACAGGCCTTCTAACCACCAGGCTGCTTGCGTATCTGCATCCTTCAGAGTACCCTGCAAACCTCAGTTTGAACTTGGATGTCTAGCGGAACGCGGTTGATAGGCGCCAATAGTGCCTCGATCAAGAAGGTGGGGCCGCCCGTTGGGTGAACCCATGATGGATGATCTGAGGACAAGACGAGCGTCCAGCAGATAATAGTGAGGGGATTCGTCTCATGTTTTGTGCACTCTTTACAGTTCAGTAGCATAAGATATGGGACTGTGATCCCGGTCGAGACTAAGTGGTCTGCTAACCACCCCAGGGACCGAGATTGCCGAATGGTTTGCATTATTGCAACAGGTCGATCAAGAACCAGGATCGCGTCCGCAAACCATTTTAATATCATTGAATAACTACAGAGATGGGCAAAGAAGGTATGTCATAGAGTCCAAGAGTCCACAACATCAATATTATCCGATACTTGCTGCCGATTCTGTGAAGTGGTGTGAGGTGTTAACGGACCGCGCGTCCCTGATCCGAAGTATCCGAGCAGATTACGTGGAGTTGCCAACCCCGCCCGATAAAATCAGTAGAGGGAAGAATATTACTATTGAAAGAGTCAGAAGCTAACCATTATCAAGTCATTTACGCGGGCAGTATACTCAATACACATCCTGCGTACAGACGACGGAGTCAATACTCTGATGACAGTAATGGCATTTATTACTGTGGC
This sequence comes from Fusarium zealandicum, assembly GCA_013266195.1. NCBI lineage: Eukaryota > Fungi > Ascomycota > Sordariomycetes > Hypocreales > Nectriaceae > Fusarium > Fusarium zealandicum. The sequence continues at coordinate 34,748 of JABEYC010000034.1, read as the reverse complement.
AGTAAATCCCTCGTTATAAAGACAAAACGTATAGCAGATTGTAAAGGCATCTATTGAATTGGGACAGGAATATATAACAAGAGCATAGAAAGAGACTGTCTGTCAGGATGAGGGTGAATACTTTACCCATATTCGCTTTAAGGCGGCAGGTGGCAGCCAGTACGGCTGGATGAATGGACATCTTCACTATCGGTGCAATGATAAGTAGAATCCAGTGATTGACTTATCCTCTAACAAACTTCTAGGTAAATAGCCATGAGCAATAACGAAGTTTGATTCTATCCACTTGAACTGGCCACACTCAAAGTAAACCAGTGGTGAAATCAAGACCTTTCTTATACTGCTTGATAGATTATATGACTTCAAAGACTGCCGTCAACTAGGCCCCGATATCTCAGGGCCAGTGCTGTGCAGATCTTCTTGCCCAAGATGATCATTGGTACAGATAGAAGTGGAACGGCAAAATACAGTCACTGAGGATATACATAATAGTTGAACCCATGTTTTTCATCCATGGAACAAGTGCAAATGGATAGCAACAGCGATCGCATTCCGAAAGAAAGACGTGCCGATGAAAGTTCCCGCGATAAGCTGGACAGGTTGCGAGAAGGGTCTTCTCGCCTTAGTTTTGCGTAAGAGAAAACTTAGCTCACGATGTATGGTAATAACAAAAGTAAAGATTGTGTCGCCGTTTGCTCCAAGTCTAAAAGCAAAGAGAGCCGCAACCAAGGGGGTAGGAAAGGAGCGTACTATCACTAAAGTCAAGTAGATGGTATTCGCAGAACCTCGCCAATGGTTAAAGAAGACATGTGCGATCTGATCTTGCGACAGTCCAAGTTTCCGCCGGCCAAAAGAAACAAGAATTACGACTTCAAGTCATCTTAAATTGTAAAGGACTGTCTCTTTAATTGCTCTAGCCAAAGTGGTAAAGGTTAGATCCATAGCATTCAACTTAGTATTATAAGACCTGGAAGCCATCTACTAAGACAAGTCTGCTAAAGCCGTAATTGAAATGAGATTAACGAATGGAGGGCTATATACAGTAATAGTACAACTCTTAGACACCTAACTATAGGTTATCTATACTACTTTATACCGAGACAAGGATATATATAGTAGGAAGCATATATTACATAGTAGCTAAACTTAAGGTTGTCGCTGATATTTACCAGCTCTCTTTATGTAGATAGCTTAAACGCATAATAGCACGTAAGTGGCTGCAAGTGCAATCAAACTAGGCTCGAAACAGCACCTGCACGCGCCTCGGCTCCATCTTCCCCTTTTTGCGTATAAACGTCATCAACCCCCGCGCGAACGCTGGAGGCTCCTCGTATCAACATCTCCACCGTGTCGACAAGGAGGGATCTCGGCCACGATCTATCTCTGCCCCGCAAGTCAGCTCCAAGATCATGGGACGGTCGCGCGGGGGATGCATCAGCTGCAAGCGGCGCAAACGCAAGTGCGACGAGACACGCCCCGAGTGCCAAGCATGCCTGAACCGGGGCATCCAATGCGAGGGCTATGCCGCCCCCTTGCGCTGGGCGAATGGCATCGCATCGAGGGGCCGGTTTGCCGGCGCATCGGCCCCGGACTTGTCCATGGGAACTAATAGGACGGCGGCGGCTGGTCCTGGCCCCGGCGCTGCGGGACCGGCTTCCTCCTCGCCCCCATGCCCGACCCCTGGCTGTGATGGTTCGAGTCAGTCTGCTGGCACCTCGTCTGGCCTATCGCCACCAGACAGTCTGCCAGAAACCCAAGAGCAGATCTTTGAAAAATGTTACAACTCCTCATAAGCCCTTTTTGTCAATACATGCTAAGGGTTGGCTAGTTCTTCACTCCGGATTCCTTCGACTCTACGCCTCGGAAGCCTACGGATGGGTGCACCCCTTCTTTGAGGAGATGGCCAAGCAGAGCCCGGCCTTGTTTGTCATCGCTGTTGCAATACAGGCTTACCTTGACGATGGCTGCCGCAGCCTGTCTGTCAAGTCGATGGAACGCGTCGACCTAGCACTACAGACCTTCCGACAAGAGCTGTCGGACCGTCATGAGACCATGCATCTCGCCACGGTTGGTGCCGGTCTGTTACTTTGTTCACTTTGTGTATGGCAGCCCTTCCCACCCATGGGAACATAGCACCGAGTCTAGACTAACACTGACATGGATGGATGCAGCTTCTCCAGGCCCAACCGTGGTCGAAGTACATCGCACTCATGGCCGAGGTCTACGATCTACGAACCAAACTGAGCTGTCCTGGCCATATTGCCATTGATGACCGGTCTACACGGCATTTGTTGGAGGTGATGGGCATCATGGACATGCCCTCGATGGTGATCGGCCGAATGAGCCAACCGATAGGAATCTGGCAACTCGTGCGCAACCTACAGAGCCAAAGCGGTGAACGAGCAGACGGTATCGAGGTTGTTACGGGGCTTGCCAGGTCCCTCCTCGACATTCTCGCCGCCATCCTCGACAACGATGCTGACCATACTGAGAGCAGGTTATGGACCTGGCCCGGAGAGGTTGGTGAGTATCTCCAGTGCCACCTTTGGGACTGCTGGAGGCTTTCTGGTATTCTCGAAGTTCGACGTCGGTTAAGGTTGGAGCGAAAGCAGAGGGGGATCCCTGACGATACTTATAACCCTGGCAGAGCGGCTCCTAGCACAGAATTAGTTCTGTGCAGACTCGTGGCATCTATTGACGCTCTGCATAGAGCCTTTGAACTACCTCAAAACCGTCATCTGCTCGTCTACAATGGACTTATTTATCCTCTGGTCAACGCTAGTCTAGAGGTACCTCTTCTGGTCAACAATCCGGCTTGGAAGAAAACGCTCGACAGTGTCCAGTCGACTTTTCTCGAGAAAGACACGTTCAACTTGGCAACTGTCACGTTCGAGTTGCTTGAAGAAGCGTGGGAAGACGGCACGTCAACTTTCGATATCGAAGGAGCAGCACGTCAAAGGGGGGTTGAGATTGCCATCTTCTAGAAAGCCTTCCCTCGTTATATCTATTTCGTCACTGGGGGATTAATGAACCCCAGTCTCAGGTCTCAAGATACCACAATTTTACTTCGATCTTTGCCCAAGCAAAGTTATGCTACAACAGGAAAGTACCTTTACTTGGGGATCTTGTGATCGCTCGCTGAAACCCCCTCTGCCCACCTGTACTTGGCAGCTGCATGCTCCTCGAGGGGGTACTTGTGGTCTTTGAGTCCATAGAAGTTTTCCCGATAAGTACCTTCTGGGACAGCGTAGTCGTCCCAGAAAAGCCCTCTTGCTCGCAGCTCCGGAAGCAGGAGCTCGATGATATCTTTGAAAGACTGAGGGAACAGAACGTAGGCCTGACCAAGGTTAGTCTTAGTTCTTCGCCGTCTTTTCGTGCAACTCACAAAGTTGAAGCCATCAACATCCGCCTCGTTGATCCACGTCTCGAGGCTATCAGCTACCTGGGAAGGCGTGCCAACCAAGAGCGGGCCATTGCCTCCAAGGCTAACGTGCTCGGCCACGGTATGCTTGGTCCACTTGGAGTTGGGCGGAGAGAACTTGGCGTATCCTTCAACGGTTGACCTGATAGGCACTGTTAGTTTTCGAGAAGCACACGAGGATATACGGGAACCAACCGGACGGCATTGCTCTCGACCTGCCTAAGTTCCTCATCATCACCATACTGGTCCAGGTTGATGCCAGTCCATCCACCAAACAAGGCCAATGCACCTTCAAGTGAAGCATACTCCTTGTACTCATTATACTTGGCCAGTGCCTCTTCCTCAGTCTTACCCAGGATAGGCGTCACCAGGGCTAGAGCCTTGATCTTGGTAGGATCTCTTCCGAACTGGTCCCGAGCTATCTGTCGAATCTCTGCGATGTTCTTCTTGCACACCGCAGGCGCATGCGCCGACGTGAAGAAAGCCTCAGCATGCTGAGCTGCAAAAGCCTTTCCAGCGCGGGATCCGCCAGCTTGGAGAAGTAATGGCGTTCGCTGTGGGCTAGGGTCCACCAGATGAGGACCTGGCACATTGAAGTATTTTCCTTCATGGTTGATCTGCCGGATGAGCTCGGGGGCTGTGTATATGCCCCTTTCGCGGTCCAATTTGACAGCATCATCCCTCCATGAAGATTGGAAAAGCTTGTACATGACTTCCATGTACTCTTCTGCCTGGGCATATCTTTCATCGTGCTATCAAGAGTCAGTCGTCTGCACGTGAGTAAGACTAAACCTCTCACGTCTAATTGCTCCGTCGAGCCCAAGTTTCTCGCAGCCGAATCAAGGTAGCTCGTCACAATCTACAAGACCAGTTAGCACGCAACTCACATCCATGAGGTTGACTTGCTTACGTTCCAGCCCAGCCTGTATGTGACTATTAGCAGTTACATACTAGATACGGAATCACTACTCACCTCCCCTTGGTAAGATGATCAACAGTTGACAGGCGTCTCGCGAGATGAAAAGGCTGTTCGTAGGTTGTGGAAACGGTAACGCCAAAGCCAATGTGCTTTGTCACGGCAGCCATGGCGGGAACTGCAACTAGAGGCTCAGTAAGAGGCCACTGTGCTCCTGATATCACCGCAGGGTCCAAAGACTTCTTGTAGACGTCGTAACCCCCTGTAACAACTAATCAGTGCTTTTGCTCAAACTCATAAAACCCAATGTCTTACCCAAAACGTCTGCAATAAAGATACCATGGAACTTTGCCTCCTCTAGCAGCTTCGCCAGCTCAACCCAGTGCTCTATGTCTTTGAATCGCCACGATTGATCTTCAGGATGTCTCCATAGGCCTGGTGACTGGTGTCCGCTGCCTATTATTTGGAATCGCACCGATTAGCATGAAATGGTGATGTTAGCAGTCTATGTGGGATTTGGGGAACCAACACATCATCACAAAAGCATTAATGATGAGGTTCTTCTTGCCCTTTGGGCTCTCATCTTGGGGCGCCATGTCGTCTTGTTTCAAGAGACTGTTTTGACTCCGATTTGACTGAGCTCAGTTGACATTCACTCTGAGGTTCCGTCGAATACCGGTCTTATATGATGTCCCGGTTCCGGATACCCACTGGATCGACTGGAGCTATGGCGTGATTCTTGTCAACATGGTGAATCTCCAAACTTTCCACCGTAATGCAAGACACGGGCTCTAGCAGGGAACATTTCGGGGATTGAGATAAGAGTTCTCGGCAGTTGACGGTCGCTTAATTGAATAGCACCCAGCCGAGGGTATCGCACGACCATGGCGCAATTAACAACACGTCTTGCAAATAGAAGCGCCGCTCGCCCGGCGTAATCACATCAAGAAAACGACGGAGAATGCTTCTAGATCCTAGTGATAGCTATCCATCCTAGGAGCACTCCGTATCCCAGTCGTTTTATGTAGGGACCGGATATTTAACACCCTAAGCGGGTAGTTTAATACACCTTTATAGCTACGCGAGACTCACTTCTATAGTCTTTACTTCCTGAACTTCTTGGATGAGACTGAATTTTTGCTTATCACTCTAAAGCTATCAAGATTCTTAAAAGTCTCTTATAAATTCAGAGTCACCTTTTCATCTAAGGCTTCTGCAGCGATGTGTGAAATACCCAAATTGATGTTTATTCTTCGCGAACCATTGAAACATTATATCAGTCTCATCTTAACTTGGACCATGGAATTTGCATATTCTATTCCTTCATTACTGTTTCGGTCTCTTCGCCAGAGTTTGACACATCAAGGTAACTTCCGACAAGCTGGGGAGTGGGAGCCTCCTCTGAGGGGGCCGCAGATGAACCAAAGTTCTTCAATACCAACCAGGCAGGAAACAGTGAGACTGCCCAAAGGACAAAGTTGAAATAGACACCTCCAACCTGGGCAAATACCGGCCTAGAGGTAATACCATAGCTGACAGCCTGCCAAGCTGACTCAGTGCCACGAAGGAGGGCGGAGTACCGGATGATTTCATCTTGAGTGTTGGCCAAGTTATGGATAACAAAGTACCTGAGGCCCAAAGGTTAGGGCATGAGGTTAGGCGCATAGAAACGATAACTCACAAGAAGAGGTAGTTCAGTTGGAATCCCAAAGTGAGGAAAACAAACACAGCAAAGGCTGCACCGAATCCATCCGTAGACCAATCGTACGTCGGCTTCGTTTGACGGAATCTAGATACCAGGATCGTCGCCCAGATCCACCAACCCCCCTGTAGAGTAGTAATAATGGCAAACGAGGACCGTGTTCTAACTTTGAGTGAGACCTGCGTTCGATCCAGCCAAGCCTGACACCAATGTTAGCCCAAGTCTGAAAGCCATGTGCAAGAGATGAACGTACCCCCAGGACGTTACCAGATATGACAGCAATAAGGCCGCCCAAGAAGGAACCAAGTGCTCGAGATCGAACAGAAAACCACACTAGCTCTTGTCAGTGACATTGTAATCGATTTCTGCGGATGTCTTGGATTCTTACGAGAGAGGTATGTGAAAAAGACTGCTTCAGCAAACACCGCCTGTCCGATGAACAGGACGATAAGAAGGAACTTTTTGGTGAAAAAGAGCTTCGCAGTCGCCTTGAGCTCAAAAGCAGGGTTTTGGTCAATCGACAAGTCCACCTTCTTGCCATCCGTTCGCTCCACCTTGTCGGGCGTGTTGAGAAAGACAGCAACGAACGGGCCAGCGGCTTGGATAGCAATGAAGACAAGGAACACGGAGTATGAGACCTTTCCGGCTTCACTGCGATCAGCGTTCAAGCCAAGGTTGATGGCACCACCAAGAATCTGGCCAGAGAGGCGGTACGTGAGCCAGTAGCCGAGAGCCTTTCCGCGGTTCCATGGCTCAGGATAGGCAATGGCAATGGCCGCTTCAGCCATCCAGAACACACCAGCAGAGATGCCACAGAGCGCGGCGCCAAAGAGCGTCAACCACTCGGTTCCAAACCGGTTGTTTGTGTATAGTCCTGCTGCATAAGGGGCATAGCCAACTCTGTTTCTGTGTTAGTCGCGGGCCTCTTTTCGGGGACGCGGGGTGAAACCTGCGTTCCAAAGATCAAGGCGCCCTTGATACCGATATAGCGGACAAGGGTGCTCGAGAAGTAACAGGACACCACCATGAGACAAAAGGTCAGAGCATTGGCAGTGTTGACCAGCTCTGGAGATGCTGCGCCGCCGGCACCGAGCGAGTTCATGGCCGTCCATATACCCGGGGCTGAGAAGTTGCAGAGACCCAGGATGGTGATGTTGAAGAAGGTGGAGCGATGCCACCTCACTTTCTACCGTCAGCTATTTCGAAGATGAAAAGCACCGTGTCCATTGTAAAAACTTACCAGGATGGAGCTGGTCCTTGGGAGGAGCAATGTCACTGTCTTCATGACGAGATTTCGTCGCCATTATGCTGTATTTATCTCGAAAACGACGTGCAACTTGCAGGAGCTGGAAGAGAACAAAAATTCGACAGCTGCTAGGTCATGCAACGAGATGCAAGGCCCTGGGATTTGGATGAATTCGGGGTCCCAGATCAACATTTATAATTCCCTTCATATCCTAGACGCCATTGCCTCTTGAACCAGATGATAAGATATCACGCAATCCCATCCCTGGGTGCATAGACTTTTGACTGCCGAAGCCTAAGCATACCATCTAGCGCAAACGCGAGCTTGCTGCGGGATTGCGTTTACCACCTCGAGCCAGATGCTCGGTTTCACCATGGCCCTTCCAGGATGAGTCTGCCCACACACACCTCCTCACCTGTCTATCTGATCTCGGCCGGTCCATTGCATCTGGTCAGCAGTAGTAGTCTATTGGATCCGGAGATCCCAGGACTCAAAAACCCTGCATCTTTTACAAAGACAAGCTCATGTCCAGCGGCTCCGGGTGCTATGCTAGCGTTGTCGGGATCCCTGCTCCGCGCGGAGTCGCGGCATACTCGGCGGGTTACGCGAAACGGAGGGCCGATGGCGAATCGTACATACGTCACCGGGGCTTGTGGTATAACCCTGCCAGCTCGGTCAAGGGTAAATAGAGACAGATGTCGAAATCGACATTATTATTTCAAGAGGTACGAGACAAAGAAAAAAGGCCAACCAATGACCGAAAGGAGCAAAAAGCTCAGGGGTGCTCAAGGTGTTGTTATGGCGGTCTAGGAGGAATAGAGTGATAGACTACGTTCCCGGAATTAGTAATGAATGTCTATGTGTGAGAACTAGATAGTAGTTATGTGTGCGTGGCATAATACAACACCCTGACTAACTTGTATATCTCGCAATATGCATACCGTTCCCTGATATGTGATTTGCTTACCTTATTCACCACGCTCCCTTTATAGTATTTTTTATTATACCCCTGGAACCTGGCTATTATATCTCTTCTAAATACATATCTCCACCAACTTGCACGAGCATGCACATAGAGAAGCATTCAGTAGTATACATTCTAGTGAGAGATGTTGTTGACTTATTGTAGTGAATAGATACACCAATCTAATAGCTACGGGCAGATTTGTCAGTAAGTGGCTAGCCGCTTTTCACACGAGGCTCTTGATGCAGTCCGCACCCAGTCCAAGGGCCTGGAACCTCACATCCTCATAGCATTGATATAGCTGCAAAGACCGGAACGAAGGCCAGGCACGAAGACACAAATGAGACTGGTAGATGGTGGACTGTGTGGTAATTACAAAGCTTTTCAAGATCCTAGATAAGTCTCATCTAAAACAAATCGTCTAATCTAACTAACGCCTTTACATGACAGGAATGCCCTCGTATTCTGCGTAACCAAGCGCGAGATTCATGTTTTCTAGTCCAGGTTGTTAGCCATCTAGTACAAATATTGGATAAGATGGACACTTACGTAGGCACTGAGTACTGGCTCCCTTATTGAGATTGTCTATCGTGGCGCATCTTCGTATAGTCAGTACGAGAACATCTCTAGAGGGTTTGGGTGAACTTACATGACAACCCTCTTGCCGGTTTTATCGACAGCGAAGCCTCCGATCTCAACGCCATGCTTGGTCTGGATATTTTTCACGTACGGGGCCTCGCCCACAACCTTGATTAGTTTCTCGCCAGCATACCTATCCTGGTAGATGCTTCGGATATCTCGAGAGTTCATGCTCTTGTTCAGTGGAATGTTGATAGACAGGTGGATCCCACGGAACCAGCTGGAGACTGTTTCCTTATGTTAGCTAACTCCAAAGAATGCGTTCTTCGATTTGGCTCTAACCGTGAGGAATGAAGGCCACATCTGTAGTGTGATGGCTGATTTCCCGCTCGTGCACATGATCCGTGAGCGAATCTGTAATACGGGTCAGCGGCAGAATTCAAAAGGTTGAGGGACTGGGATATCGCACATGGCAGTACGCCTCCGGTCAAGTGTTCGACATCGTTCTTCAAGCTCTTCTTAGTGCCGGCGCCTGAGTAACCACTAACGCCGAAAATTGTAGGACTGGCTGCAATCAGGTCGCGTAGAGGAAGAATAGCAAGTTGAGCCGCAGTTGCGAAACACCCTGGGTTGGAGATGCGGGTGGCTTGAGCAATCTTGGAGCGCTTAGTGAGCTCAGGGAGACCGTAAACCCATGAGTCGTCGAATCGGTAGTCGGCAGAGAAATCGACCACAACGCTCTTGTGGCTGCTTTCCTTCTGAGCCTGGTTGAGTGCGTCGATATATGGTTTGCAAACTCCATTGGGGAGAGCCATGACCCAGCAGTCGATGTCCTTGTCCATAAGGGCAATATCCTCAGGTGATGAACTCTTGTAAATGATGTTACGCTTGGTATATCCCTTGAGTTCTTGGCCGCTGAGCTCTCGTGAGGATACGTGCCGAAGGTCCATCAGAGGGTGGTTGTTGAGGAGGTCGATCAAGGCCTGGCCGGTGTATCCACGGGCTCCAATCAAACCGATGCGAGAAGGGACGTCGTTGGAGGCGTTCGTCTTACCGAGGGGGGGGTTTGGGTTGTGTGTCGCGACGTAACCCATGCTTCGTGCCTGTCGGCCGAGGACATTCCGGCTCGGGCTCAGGGCTCCGGGGGGGATAGACGCCGCTCGTGGGACAATTCGCCCAGCGCCGAAGCGCAGAGTCCCTGAAGTGGCGGAGAGCATCCTTCTGAGCCCAATGGGTTCGGTGGGAAAACTATTTGGTGTAGGAATTGTAAAATTGTAAAATGTTTTGTCTTTGGGCGCGGCCGAAATCGCTCGTCCTGTATGCTTGACTGCAGACCACGTGACCAGCCCAGGTGGGGGGAGAGCTGATCAACAACTAATCCGAAGCTGAGCCGGCGAGCTAAAAGGCTTTGAAACCTTGATAAAAGGCGCTTATATGTGCTAAGTCGCGTGTCGTTTATATTTCGTCTCTTGATACTATGCAAACCCATACCCGGGCTCGGAGAATCTCCATACTTGTACTCCTCTGATAGCCGTCATATGCCCAGCGCTTGCAGGCCAGAGGCCATGGACTTTTGCCCCTGCCTTGCTTCCATTATACCATGAGCTACATTTCACAGGTGCCCTCATCAGGCACGTGGTAAATACGGCGGGACACAGTCCACTTGTAGGACGGAGAGTTGCCATGAGCCTGTGACGCGTTGTGGAAATCTGAATACCGCAATTTATCTGAGGGTGGGGGGCCATTATCAATAATTACCTGTGAGAATGCTCCCACGACCGGGGAATGCTTATCAGATGGACACCCCACGCGGGGGGATGATCGAGAGTTGTGTGGTTTTCTATGCTTGGAGCAAGAGTCAAGCTGATGTTGAGCATGGTAAAAGGTGCTGGGAACATGTCAGTCAGCTTCTCCAACCAGAGCGATCATGTGAAGACGGACAATGCTGCCAGCCTGCCCAAGACCGCGGAATCTAACCGCGGTACGTAGCTGCACAGCAATTGCGCACCCCTGTCGTGCACCCCGGACAGTCTAACTCGATGAGGCCAAAGATAAATCGTGGAGAGCGGAGCTGGCCCCCTCCTCCACATTGCTTCAGCTCTTGCGACGGCCCGATTCCTCATCTCCAGAGCGCGGCTCCTTCTTTTCCCTCTCTCAAAGCACCAAGCACCGTCCTATTTTCCTGGCGTTGCCTTTGGACACTTTGACGCCGCGTCTCTGGGAACACCTTTTGTGGCTGTGATTTCCTGCAGTAACGCGGTTACCAGGGCTGGCCTCCTCGCTCGCATCGTCATCTCACACGCGACAGATTCCGCGACAATGGAGCACGGCAGAAGCGACAATGCCGACCAGGCGCTTGCTCGGCTTGGGTACAAGGGAGAGCTACCACGAAACCTCAGCATGCTTAGTGTACTGGGACTTTCATTTGCCATCATGGCCGTGCCATTCGGTCTTTCTACGACGCTCTACATCACGCTGACGAATGGCCAAGCTGTGACGGTGCTCTGGGGTTGGGTCCTCGTGTCGCTCATCTCCCTCTGCATCGCTGCCTCACTTGCCGAGATATGTGCTGTATATCCTGTCGCCGGCGGTGTGTATTACTGGTCAGCCATGCTCTGCACGCCTCGTTACGCGCCGATTGTCAGTTTTATCGATGGTTGGCTCACTCTTGTCGGCAACTGGACGGTTACCTTGTCCATCAACTTCTCTGGCGCACAACTGATTCTGAGCGCCATCACCATCTTCAACGAAGACTTTGTGGCCAACGAGTGGCAGACGGTACTATGCTTCTGGGCCGTTATGCTCTTCTGCGCGCTCGTTAATGCCTTCGGCTCTCGCTATCTAGATCTGATCAACAAGGTCTGCATTTACTGGACAGGCGCAAGCGTCATCATCATTCTGGTTACCTTGTTGGTCATGGCTGATACCCGCCGGTCTGGCGAGTTTGTCTTTTCACATTACGACGCGTCTGCTAGCGGTTGGCCTGCTGGGTGGTCCTTTTTCGTGGGGTTGTTGCAAGGTGAGATCATCCCAATTCTCCGTCTCAGATACAAGTACTAACCGACATCCGAATAGCCGCATACACTCTTACAGGTTACGGCATGGTAGCCTCCATGTGCGAGGAAGTCCAGAACCCAGAGCGCGAGGTTCCCAAGGCTATAGTCTTGTCCGTCGCAGCTGCAGGCGTCACTGGTATCATCTATCTGGTCCCTATCCTTTTTGTCCTTCCAGACGTCAAGATGCTTCTGGAAGTGGCCAACTCGCAACCCATCGGTACCCTGTTCAAAACCGTGACTGGCTCTGCAGCCGGTGGCTTTGGGCTCCTCTTCCTGATTCTTGGAATCCTCATGTTTGCGGGCATTGGAGCTCTAACCGCGGCGTCCCGATGTACTTGGGCTTTTGCCAGAGACGGAGCCGTGCCTGGTTGGAGGCTGTTTAGCCGCGTGAACCATCGTCTAGACATGCCAGTCTGGGCCCTCATCTTATCCACTGTCGTCGATTGCCTCCTAGGCTGCATCTACTTTGGATCTTCGGCAGCCTTCAACTCGTTTACTGGAGTTGCGACAATTTGTCTCTCGACTTCCTACGGCGTCCCGGTTCTGGTCAGCCTCGTACGCAAACGCAAGATGGTTAAGCACTCGCCCTTTTCGCTGGGCAAGTTTGGTCCAATAATCAACATGATCAGTATTGTTTGGATTTGTTTCGCCGTCATCATCTTCTGCATGCCGGTTTCTCTGCCCGTGGACGCCGCCTCCATGAACTACGCCTCTGTGGTCTTTGCCGGATTTGCCGCCATTGCCTTTATCTGGTACTTTGCCTACGCTCGCAAGCACTTTACGGGCCCCCCTGTCAGCAAACCTGACAATTTTGAGCCTGGTGTCGAAGTCTTGAGTGGCGAGGCAGGCAATCGGCATGCTGAGGGCGCAACAGTTGGGGAGCAAAAAAGGGAATAATAGCAGAGGCGAAAGAAATGTAACGCGTGAACAATATGTACAATATTTATACCTCGGTCTACCAGTTGTTGTATCAGCCTAATTGTTTTACTTGTGAGAAATATGCAAGTTATGGTGGAGGGAGATACTAACAAGGCCGGTCTGGAAGAACGAGCTCTAGGTAGTCTTGAGTGCAATAATCTAATATTGGAAAGTACAATCCAAACAAACAAAGCACTCATATCACATACAAATACTTTATATTCTCACACAGTAACACTAAATAAACCATGGAGTGCCGATGCAGATAGCACAGAGATCCCGAAATCAAATCTTAAGCAAGCCGTCCATGTCGCTGGTTGATTCTTTCTTTTAAAGCATGGTTCTACATACCTATGTTACGTTCAATATACTCCTTCATATTGCTCCCAAAAAGACGCAATGATCAAATGCGCATTGCGTGAGATTCGTTACCTTATTCTCAACTCCCGTATCTTGTTACCAAGATACAATGCCAGATATACATTCCTACTACCAGGCCGCGTTTTTTCCACGTGCCGGAGTGGGCCCCAATTATTCCAGAGGTCTATGAAGAGTTTAAACAACCCATTTCTAAAACAGTTTCGTGGTAGATTATCATCCATCACTCTCTAGAGTATCCTGCAGATCTCTATCATGACCACTTTCTAGAAATAACTGACTATTAGGATCGAGAATGGGTATATCCTCACTTTCTCATCCCGTACGTATGGGCTACAGACGTGGTTTCGGTTTGACTGATATGTGCTCTTCTTCGATAAGACCGGGGAGGACCAAGGCTTGGACTATACGCAACTAGAAATTATAGTTAACACCACCCCCTTATGAAATTTCCCAGCCGGGGCCTGAGAATCTAGATAACGTCAAAAGACTGACCTGGATTCTTGCCCTATTTCATAATATCTGAAACTCCGGGATTTTAAGCCATCTGCCCCATGCCGAGGAGCTATTCAGTGCTAACTGCGTCACAGGTAAACTACTATATACGAGTGGACTGGACCTGAAACCAATATCACACGGGTTGCGAGTGAGCTAACAAGTCGAGTCAACTTTGGTGTTGCGTCAACTCTGACTCTGCAGATTCTAAACCAGAGTCTTTTACATGGCTCGGAGATTTCTTTGAAGTCGATATACAACTGCGACAATAGCAGCGGAGATGATTATATTTCAAAGTTAGCAAGGGCCGCTATAACGAATCCCTTGTAAGATGTCATGTTTCTCGGCTTATAGGCAAATTGTTAAGCTATCATCTATGGGTCAAAGGTTCCAAGGGTTGCGGGAGCCCCTAGGCCTAGGAATGAAAGGTCCATGATATCTATCTTAGGTTGGGGTCCGGTACTAATTAGCAAAACACTTATTTGACTTCTTTTTTCAGAGGGCCGGTAACAGGTGGATATTAGGTCTTTGTCAGTGTCGAAAGTTTGTTCTATAAAGCACAACGGTAAAGCGACGGATCGCTGAATATTAACTACAAAACAGCGTTATAGTCGTGGTGCGGACTCACCGTCCCATTCTCTAGAGGAGTATAGATACTGAAACGAAGACGGTGAACCGGGATTACAAAAACGATAACGACCTCGCAGATGAAAATTGATGGTTCCAATTGTCGACACATTGCTCCGTCCGTACGGAGTAGTGTCGATCAATGTCCGAGAAAGGCAAAAAGAATGGTTCCGCACGGGATCGAACCGCGGACCTTCTCGGTGTTAACGAGATGCCATAACCAACTAGACCACGCAACCTGTGATGGAAGAATAATCTCTTTAAGATATTTATGAGCCCAGCACCTTACTGGAAGTCAGCACAACGGTACTCGTATGAACAATCGGGGGCACGCAAGGTTGTTCAACTTGGACTATATGCTAGGTTAAATAGAATATCGTACTAATTAACCCATGGCATGAGGTTCTGAGGGCAGTTATCGCTGTGAGTTATTATCCCACAAGCCCTCATGCATACATACTTCACGCTCGGTCGCAACAACTTTGCATCACAGGCCTCACTCACAATAACCCTAGGCACTGACAAAAAGCCCCTAACCCGGTAGAGATAAAGAGCTGCCTCATTCACACATGTCGCTCTGGTAGCTTATACCATACAGAAACAAGATCAAGAATATTTAGTAAACTAAAGAAGTACAGCCTGTCTCGCCGAAAGGGTTCAAGTGAAAATGCTGAATCCCCAAATGTACATATCGCTATAGCTGAAACCCTACAAACCATTAGTCTGCGCTCTATTCACCACTTCGCCATTGGCCTGATGACTCTGCTGCGACGACGAATTGTTCTTTGCAGCCAGGAGCGAATCAAGCAGTGAGCCAATCTCCGGGTATATGCGCTCTATGCTCGCGAGCCCTTCTGGTCCCAACTGGACAACAACACCAAACATGCGAGCCAGTCGCGCTGCCTCGACACCTCGCATCACCGCTGCCTGAAGATCCTGAATATCTGATTCTAGGCCGTTGGAGTTCTTCTCTGCCGCGTCTAACTCATCTGTTGCTGGCTTCAGCTCCTCTCTCTTGGCGCTTATCGCCGCCTCTTGCTTCTTGACCTCGTCAATCTTCTCTGCTCTGCGCGACTCATAGCTCCGTATCGCCTGGGCAATCTCGGGTGGTAGTGACATGTTGTTCTCCTGCAGTGCATGTAGTTGAGGCGCGAGCGCGTCTTGCTCGGCCGTTTCTTCGTGCAGTCGTCTTAACTTGTCTTGCGATTCCACGATGCTGTCCTGGATCGCCTGCACGCGATCTTGAGAAGCGCGGAGCTTGCTCATTGCCTCCTGATGTGTGGTCCGGTGCGGAAATATCTCCTTCTGAGCAACAGCGAGCGAGGCGCGTATTGTTCCGACGTGGGCGTCGATGGCGGAGACAAAGACAGACGTTGCGGGCTGGAGGGTTTCTTGTAGATTGTCGGGTTCTAGAGAACGAGTGGCATTGGCCTGATTGGGTATTAGCGATTAAATCTCACGCGACTGCCGAGTCTTGTCTAGTACGCACCGAGGCATTGGGACCAAAGGACGTTGCCATCTGGAAGCTTGCCATTGGGGAACTAAACATCATCAAGCTCTGGGCAGCAGACAATCGAGAGCCCTCTGGTGAACTGTGACGAATGCGCTTCTCTATAGGGCTAGGAATGGCAGTTGCCGCCCTTTTGAGCGTTTTAACAGCGCGAGGAACAGGAGGAGAGGGAGGAAACTCTGAAGCAACGGTGATAGACGAAGCCATGTGCTCCTCACTCTCCTCTGAAGAAGTGTGACGTCGGGATCGAGAAGGATCGGTCGGCGAATCCGGTGCGCTATAGTTTGTAGTCCGTCGTCGTCGTCCTGATCGCCGCTCAACAGTACCGCCATCATCCCCGAACGATTCATCCTGGACGTCTTGATCCGGCGATTGAGGCAGGGTCCGCACGAAGCGCTTCTTGGCCGCGTGCACATCCTGTGCCATGAGCTTGCCGGCATACGAAGGCTTGCGATCGCGCGCCAGAGACTTTCGCAGCTCGATCTGAAGATCTTCTAGCGTATCGCCCGGGTTCCTCGCGACATGATCCGCGACCAGCGCAAGGTCCTCTAGCAGGTTTATAGCCCACATCTTGGGGGGCGCTTCTGGGACAATGTCCCAGGGCCAGACGCCCATGGCTTTGTAGATTCGACGAGCTGCTCGGGCGCCTCGAGTTTGTAGGTAGGTACCATGCGGTTCTGGGATGCGGATCGTGTCGATGTTGTCAAGGGGACCGTCAGCCTCTTCGGTGGGCGCGTTGGGCCTGGTCGACGGCATCGCGGCCTGGGGGGTTACTCGTGGCTCTATCACATCCAATTGGACACTCTCTGGAGTATCTCTCAAAGCTGATGCGCCGTGTTGATGAGTTCCCAACCGCGGGCAGAAGCCGAGCTGGCGGCCGGTGGGTGGTAAACAGGTGTTGCTCGGCGCCCCAGCCACATCATGGAGCGTGTGACTACTGGGTAGGATCTCATGTAAAATCACGTGATGCCAACACGCTCCCCGCAGTCATGAACTCATGATACCGTTTGGCGCTTATTTCTGAGCTCTGCTGCAGTTTGTGACTATATTGACAGTGTGCGGGATAAGATCTGGTTACCCCTGAGTATTTAGAGCCTGCTTATACCGTTCTTCACCGTTTGGTGGCCGATAACAACAAACAACCTCCTCATTTCTTTAGGCGAGGACTAGCACCGTGCGTAGAAAAAGCAAATTCAATCCTTCATCTATCACAGTCGACCCTTGCGAGTTGCTGCCATTGGGAAATGGGCATTTACAGTGCAGAGAAAATGCTCATTATACGTGGGTTTACCTACCGTCAGGAGTTATGCAAGCATCATAGACTATCGTTTCCATCATTTATCTACTGAACGTTACATACAGTGCTTCTTACGAGAACTTGGTGAGATGGCGTTTTCAATCAGTTCATAACGACTAGAAGCATGTCACCAAGAAAGAGACTGTCTGAATATTTGAAACTCATGTTTACTCTTAGTTATGTGTATCTGCTATATTGCAAAGTCTGTGCCATGCCATTGTATAATCATGAATGAGACGAACTGGACTCGTAACCGTCCTGAGGGCACGTATTGTTATATGCAGCTCTTGGGAGATAAGAAATAGGACGAGGGATTAATCTGGTCATAAATAGCCTTGTTATCTAGCGTTTACTTGAATATGAAGCTCCCCTGCTTTAGTACTTGCCAGCTTGACAATGGTATGATAGTCTTGGACCAACTCTTGAAGCACTCATAGCGTTGTCTCGACGTCGTTTAACAACCTGAGGTAAGCGTTTGGTTAGTCCCATAGTTTGAGCAAAGAACAAAGAGAAGTTTTCGTAGTGCAGCGACGCTCAAGTTCGGTCTGATTATCTCGACTGTTTGTACATCGGAGCCAAGATACTTTTATTAGATTTTCCACGTTGGCACAACCCCGTATCTACCTAAAGATATCCCTTGTCTCTACCTAACCCTGCTGTAGAATGACTGAATAGCCTCTGTGATAATGGCCTTGACCTTTGCTGCGTCCAACTTCTCCTCACGATCAAAGGTGTACAGCCCGTTGACCTCTTGCTCGATATCAGCACTACAAGACTTGTCAGTATGAAATTCAAACTACCCGGCCAAGTGATGAACTTACAGCTGTGTGTAGACAAAGGCCCAGCAGTGGCCTCCGTCGACAACGCCCTTGACAAGCCGCTCAACCCTCTTGACCAGGTCGTCTGAGTTGGTTGCTGTTGTGTAACCCCAGTCACGGTTCTCATCACCCTCTTCGTCGCCCTTCTTGACGGGAGCAATGTTGACTCCGCCAAACTCGGTGTTCATGACTGGAGCGCCGGACTTGTGCGCGGCACCCTCTTCAACGCCGGGGATGGGCGGCACAAACATGCCACGGCCGGCCTTGGGGCCAAGAATGCCATCAAGGCTGGCACACGTCTTTTCGATTTCCGGACCGTCGCTGTAATCGTGGAATGTGGTAAGATCAGTAAGAACGTGCTCCCAGCCACAGTTGTCGTTGATACTTCGGGTGTTGTCGAGTCCCCTGTTTATCCATTAGCGTTATACTTCTTGGGAAATTGCGGCTTCTTACTTGGTCAGGTAGTAGAGTTGTCGGATATGATTGCGCTGATCGATATTGTCCTTGAGAGAATCATACCCCCAGCTCTCGTTGATCGGGGTCCAAGTCACAACAGACGGGCGGTTAATGACTAGCTTCACAGCCTCAGTCCACTCGGCGTTGAATCGCTCGACATATTCCTGGCTGAACTGGTAGGCATTGGCCATCTCACCCCACACAAGGTAACCGAGCTTGTCGGCCCAGTAGTAAAAGAGAGGATCTTCGACCTTTTGGTGCTTTCTGCAGCCGTTGAGACCCATCTTCTTTGCGAGCTCAATGTCTGTCTTGAGACTTTCAGGAGTGGGAGGAGTCATGAAAGTGTCTGGCCAGTAACCCTGATCCAAGCAGAGGGCCTGGAAGTAAGGCTTGTCGTTGAGTCTCCAAGATCCATCACCCTTGGTCCAATCGATAGATCGCATGCCGGTGGTGGTGTTCACCTCATCAATGGCCTTGCCGGAGTTGTCGAAGAGGCGGATGACGAGGTCATACAACTGAGGATGCTCAGGGGACCACAGAGCGACGCCGTCCCGCCAGCAAAAGTCATCCTCCAAGGGAGCCTCCTTCAACACTGACTGAGGGATCTTGGACCTTTGCTCTTCTGAAAGACGCATACTAATCTCAACATGAACATAGTCAGCGTCCTTGGGCAGAGATTTCTTATCAGACTTGGCCACGGAAATGCCAGCAAAGCTAGCCTCGAGCTCAACGCTGTAGGCCTTGCCAACTTGTCTACCCTTGACGGCAACGGTGCTGCGTAGTTGACCGGAGTGGATGTCGTTGGACTTTATAACGGTGCCAGAGGAGCTGTCCGCGATACGGGCTGAGGGAACAACCTCGAGCCACACTGATTGCCAGATGCCGCCTGAAGGGGTATAGAAGATACTCTCAGGCTTGGCAGCCCAGTACTGCTTGCCTCGCGGCTGCGTCAGGTCATAAGCCGAGTCGTAGACGCGCACTGTGAGACGGTGGGCGGTAGATTGCGCAGCCGCGTTCACGGCGTCAGTGACATCGATCTCGAAGGGAACATGGCCACCTCGATGTCCTCCGACATATTCCCCATTCAGCCAGACGGTAGCCTCATAATCAACAGCACCAAACCTAAGAACAAGGCGGTGGCCCTGCTCCTTTTCCTGCGCCGAACGCAAGTCCGAGATAGCGCGCTCGTACCACAAAACTTCATGGACACCTCGGTCGTTGATGCCAGAAGCGGGTGCCTGGAAGACAAAGGGCACCTTGATCTTGGTCTTGGAGTTGGTAGCCTGAGTCGAAGCCGAAAAGACGTTGTTCTGGATGAGGGTCTGGGTATCGCCCACGATGCGCTGGACAACGCTGTCGCTCTCTGAAGACGCCTCGTTGCGAGCGGCTGTGGTGTTCACGTTGACCTTTTCAGGGAGACCACTGCGCTGCCAGTTCTCCGAGAGGCCGGCGTCACCGTCGTCAAAGAGGAAGTCCCATTGTCCATTGAGGGTCTCCCAGCGAAGAGGGCTGCGCTCAAAGTCGGGACGAGGATACGTCATGTTGCGGGACGGGGTATGTAAGACGACAAGCTAAAGCTGATCTGAAAAGCTCAAGTCACAACGAGGGTCATCTGAAATTGGAGGTGAATTTCAAACCAAGTTCTCGACAGCAACGAGCGCCTGGAGAAAAGACAGCTTTTGTGTTTCTGAAATTCACCGACCGTTTCGCCGCGCGTCGATCATTCCAGGTTTGTTGGCCTTTACGGCGATGAGGGGTCGTTATCAGCAGCGGTGGGGCCCTCGATCATCCCGTAAGAATCTCGAGTTGCGCGTGTTGAGTGCGAAAAGTTGGGGGTCTTTTGGGTCAATCTCCACATGAATTGTCTGACCTTGGTGGACTTTAAGTGGTTCAGGGATTCTTTTGGTTTCTCTAGGTGGGTGAATGCAGGACACCACGTGCTTCTTGGGCGGTAGGAGACTGACTGGTGAGTACCTGGACAATCATCAAGTGAATACAGAATTTGTATGTGTGACTGATTCAACTGTCTTGGACTAATATTATGAAATTACGCTATGAAATGCAGTACGCTTCCTGCTCAGGTCTATCTAATAACTGTGGTATCACTAACTATACGCTCAATCAAACGCTAACGGTATTCACTCCTTCAATATGCTCGTGCCGTCCCTGGTAGTCGTCGAGCCTCCCGACGAGTCGCTCACTCTGCGAATGGTCTTCCAGGCGCTCAAGCTCTTCTCCGAGAACCCCCCGGTCGCCTCGATGATAGAGTTGCGGCCAAAGTTGAGTGTGCCGATGCTCGGGGATGGGCTTGGGTTGTTGGCTTCGATCTTGGTCTGGACTCCTAAATGCTGCCCATCAAAGGGACTTGCCCTCGTCGAGCCGCTGCCGCTGCTGCCCACACGCTCTTGATCTGGCCCATTGGTCAATCTTCGTCTCCTCCACAAAAAGAAGAGCACCACGGCTGCCGCGATGACTCCAATCGTCACACCGATTCCAATGCCGGCTTTTGCACCGGAGGATAGGCCTTTGCTGCCGGAGCCTCCCTCTTCACTGTCGGATTCGGCACTCGCCGAGCCACTTCTGCTTCCACCTCCCTTGTCGCTTGTGCTATCGTCGTCGTCGTTATCATCGTCGGATGTGATATAGTCTTCTGGGTTTCCCTCAGTGTCCTCAATGCCGCCAGTGCTTGGCTTTTTCTCCTTCTCATCGTGGTCCCCGACACAGGTGTATTTTCCCTCGACGATCTTCTTGATGTTCTCATCAAACCAGCTGCAATCCATGGAATCGTCTCCAGAAACCTTGAAATCTCCAGAGACCTTCTCGAGGCCGAAGAACTCGACGTTGGTAAAGGAGCCCTTGAGTGAAATGCTGCCGGCTGACTTGAGAGCGTTGGCCGTTACGTTGGTCAGCTCGTCGTTACCGCTAACGACCATCTCTTTGATGTAAGTTGTCCTTGGTAGAGCCAATGTCGTTAGAGATGGGTTGTCTTCTACATTGATAGCTCCGTCTAGTTCCTTCAAGAGTGGAATCGTCAGGTCCTTGAGATTGGTGAATTGGAAAGCGAGGGCCCCCTTGACATCCTTTAACGACGCGAACTCAATTTTGGCGACATCCTCAAACGTGGAGGTCGCTGTTGTGTTGCTGTTGCCGAGGGATGACAGCCATGGGAACAAGACGGTTGGCGCGTCTCCGTTGGATGTAATGGCAATGGTTCCGGCAAACTCGAGCGCTGGTAGGCTGATTCTCTTCAATGCACCATTCGCGTTGAATTCCATGTCCCCATTGACGTTCTTGAGCTTTGGAAACGACACCTTTTCCAAAGCCGAGTTGCCCTTGATGCTTAATGCCTTGTTTATTGTCTTGAGCGCGCCGGCCTCTAGCTCTTCCATGTACCGGTTAGAGTCGATTGAAAAGTCCCCTTTGACGGTATGCACTCCGTTGAGCTTGAGTTGTTGGACCTCGGTGTGGTAGACCCTCATCATCGATCCCACCTCAATATCCTTCTCGTGCTCGATTGAAAGCTTTGCAAAGGCACCGTAGATGACATAGTTGTCGCCTATTTCCTCGAGCGCAGGAAAAGACAAGTCGAAATCCTGGATTGTGCTGGCTTTTGAAGAACCGGTGTTCTGGAGAGTAAACGCGCCTTCGATGGTCTTTAGGTCGGCACCCTTGACAACGGTCTTCTTGGGTCGGTAGTGAGGGTAAATAACGAGATCGCCGGTGAGTGAAGTGACGTCGCCGAGGTCAACAGACGCTTTGTCGGATGGCCAAGAAGAAGGGTCGCTGTCGAGAAGAAGTGACAGGGAACCGTCGATATCGGTGCAGGAAGAGATGGCATCGACGCTGTCTGGCGATTCGATGGATGTGTAGTTGGAAGAAATATCGCAGTCTAAACGCGTGACATTGCGTGTTAGCCCACGCCGCCAAGTAGTGTTTAGTTACAGAGGATGATGTCGACTTACCAGCTGCTGCAAGATGTCCTGAGAGGAGGATTGACACCGCCGCAAAGGCGATGCGACTTGTCGGAGCCATGACTGACCCTTTGACCTCCGTTTAGCTTCATAGGAACCTAGAACGAAGCTGTCGGAGGATTCGAGAAGTCGAGGGGAGATGGTTCTTTTATTCATCTCGCGTAAAGCTCCCCCTGGTCCGTGAAATTTCCAGCGCCAGGACCATTTGGGGTAAGCAGGTCATTAGCTCACGCCACGATACGACACTAGAAAGGGGCCCTTTCCGGTGAGACCGGCACGCTTTGCGGCTGCTAAGCTAGAATCGAGGATAGTGTTACGATATTGATGAGAGCATGGGCTGCTCACGAGACAAGCTGGCTTCGGCAGATGCGTGGATTAGGCAAAGCCCAAGCGATTCACTTCGATAGAGTCATTGAAACGTTTGGACGTGACGACGTTGGGCAAATTAGGAGATTAGTAGTAGGCGCCAAACATGAAACAATCTTGTAAATTGTGCAAAACACGCCAAGATGGAGCATCAAACCAACGGCATTGAGTGACATAACGTTACGTATTGGTAAGAGTCCCCTAATTCCTACGCCCAGGTCTTCTGTCATAGAATTATACGCACTATTTTTAGATGCCCATCTTCCCTCAGCATTACTACGTACACAAATTGCGATGCATATGGGTTATGACGTGATGAGATCTTTAGTTTAGATGGCAAACACGCCCTCGTCACCATTTGTCTTTTTTCTCACAAGACCTGCCTTGACCATCGACAAGACACTTGTGCAAAGGAGAGGCTGTCTACTTGCCTTGCTCATTCTACTAGAGAATAGCGCACTCTCACTGAGCCCGTAAGGGCCATCAAGCAGCATTGGATTTGGCATGGTCTTGCTGCCTGACAAAAGCAATGCTTCATCTTTATCTTACCCGCCGATCGATATCTCGGCTGAGCCCTCAACCTTAATCTTATCCATGATAGACTTCTGTCCCCCGGGGAGAACAGTTGCCCTGGTAGGGGACTGTTTTCATCTGCTGATAACATCATACTTCAAACGAGTACTTTGGAGAACCGAACAAAGACAGTCGCAAACATCTTGTACCAGTAGAACCGAGCAGCTAGACCCGATCGCGGGAACTTGATAATTTCATCCTGCTTGACTCATCTCTAACTCAAAGGTTTTTAGATAGTAAGATATACGTATTCTACCCGTAACTGAAGAACTGACATTAATAAAAACTAACCTCCCCGCGACGGAAATGCAGACCCGGTACCACCACCATGATATATACCCCCTGAATTGGACGACTTGTTGGAGGCGATGCGTTTAACTGTAATGACTGATTAGCATCGTCTTTTTGGTTCAGGTTTGAAACAAACATTTGTCCCATGAAAGGGGCTCTTTTAGGTCCTTCTCAGCTTCTTTCCATACTCGCGCACACCAACAGGTCACTAACAGATCGAACGTCTTCTCCTCAAGGGTAGCTTGGATTGCAAGCCGGGGTAGATCCTGGACCTTCTTCTCCTTGTCACGCTGCAGTCGAGTTTCTCTCGCAACGATTTGGCCCTCGGCATCTTTCCACACTATCATGTTGTTTCGTCCCTGGTTCAGCCGCCCCTTCATGTCAGGATCTGCCTTGAACATCCCCTCAACCTTGAAGGAAGATGCGGTCAACCCCTGTGACATTACCACCTTGGGGTATGTTCGCTTTTGACTTGTCTTACCCATGAGGACGACATTTCTCTCTGCTGGACTCATCCAGTCTCCCTTGAAGTCGTAGATGTGGTCGACGCGCGAGGTCAGACTTGGCTCTGAGTCCGCATGTGCGACACGATATCGCATTTTTTCGATGCCGTAGATAGTCGTTGAGGCATCGGCTGGTGCGTTGCTGAGCTCATAGAGAATGCGAGAAGGGGAATATGAAGAATAGATTTGGCAGCCATCGAGAATTAAGGTTGGTAAATCTTCAGGTGCAGATGGTTGTTGAGTTTGAGTGTGTACATCGTCGTATGAGGGAGGATGCTCAGCCACGTGGTTCTCATTGTCTTCGACCCTAGCTTTTGCGTCTGGTGGATAATGGGCCATCTTGGAGTTTTGTTCTTTCTGGTTTGTGGAAACCGAGTTTATCTCAGGATGTCGATCCTTGATGAGGCTATTCGCTGTAGCCGACTTGAGCTTAGAAAAACCTCAGGCGGGGATGACGCTGCTTACAGTACGCTCGAACGAGATCGGGTTTAGATTTTGCCGGCGCCGATCAGACATGAAGACCAAGAATGCCTTGCGGGAGGGCCATGAGGTTGTTACGCTTTAGGAAGCATTGTGCGCCAGAGTCTTACTACCTTCCAACGCTGATTCTTGGCAGCCGTCTAAAGACTCGTTGGCCTGCTAGTGTAAAAGACGACGAATCAAGAGGCACAGGCTGGTTGAAATTTACTCTCATGAGACGAAGCGGCACTTTAATCGACGAGTGGAAAGGAGACTGATGGCGCAGAGAGAGTGAGCTCGAGGATTGGATGGAAACGAGTTGTATTCCACGCATCTTGGCATGCTACGCTTGTGGGCCGGGATCCTCTCGACCAACAAGTATCGGGCAACGCAGTAGAAAAGACTAAAACCAGGCAACTGCGTTGATATCGGGTCGTGATATTAGAGATATGGAAAGAAATTATGTTCTTTATTATCGTGACAGAAAGTCCCTCTTTGGTAGAGGCAACGCATTCCAGATAGTTTAATGCTCACCTTAGCTCTCAGGACGGAACAACACGCGGTTTGGATACGGCTGGTATAATATATTGGATTATCCATCCGTAAATGTTGCTTCACGAGACAGCCACGAGAATATGTAAATGCCAGAGAGCTCAAGTATGGGCAGAATATAACAGACTTGACTTAAAACTCATCAACAGTCAGGCCAACGTTCTTTGCTTTGGCAAGCGTCAAGAGCTGCTGGCCGATTGCGAGATCCATAACGCCAGTTCCAACACTCTTGTAGATAACGAAGCCAGTTTCAAGCCACTTGGTCAAGTCAGCTGGGTTCGTGGTGTTCTTCGTCTGAAGGAGATGGCCAATCTCCAGCATCTTCTCTGTAGGGATCTCTGCCTTGACCAACTCCCCGGCTTCCTGCAGACAACCCTCGCGGCTGTCGACAGCGACAGAACCTCCCTGGTAACTCGATGAAGCAAAGATGCTGGATGGGTCTACCACCTGCTTCAGCAACTCTGGGTCGATTTCCTGCATGTCCAGTCGATAGGAGCCGATGGCTGCGATGAATCGAGTCTTGCCCTGGGCCTTGCCCGAAGTCAAGAACTTGGCGGGGAACAATGGCTGTGTGCTCGGTGTGGTGAAGAAGAAAACATCGGCATCAACCACCAAAGACTCGAGAGCTGCGTCGCGGTCGCCTTGGGAGTCAAAGACCTTGAGTTCGATATGGGAAGGCCATGGGGAATGGCTGTTGGTCTTGAGAGATCTAATCAACTGCTCTGTCCTCTGAGCGGAGCGGTTGACAATGGTGATAGTCTTGATGTCCTTCTCTCTCAGCAAGATGGCCAAGCGAATGTGCCAGAGCGCTTGCTTGCCAGCGCCGAAAACGACGATGTTGCCAGTGTTCTTCCGGAAGCGATAAGGTAGCATGGAGCCCAACGCTGTCCGGAAAGCCGTGAGGGCGGCTGCGTTCAAAGTACCGAATGCTTGGCCCGAGGCATCGCACAGGGTCAGAACGCTCTTTAATCCTGGTGGAGGGCCGCCTGAAGTGCTTGTCTGTTTCGTAGCTGGAGTGATGCCGACGATCTTGACGCCCAGTAGCTGGT
Organism: Fusarium zealandicum; assembly: GCA_013266195.1. Classification (NCBI taxonomy): domain Eukaryota; kingdom Fungi; phylum Ascomycota; class Sordariomycetes; order Hypocreales; family Nectriaceae; genus Fusarium; species Fusarium zealandicum. Next base: position 8,601 of record JABEYC010000034.1, on the reverse strand, counting down.
CTGTAGTCGCTGGCATGAACAGGCTCACCTGGTCGTCACGGTTGACGACTGCGCGGTGAGGCTGGTATTGTTGCTCATTGTTGCACGAGTACTGGATGAGGGCTCTTTCAAGTGCGCTGACCAGATCAGTAACATCCGAAGACGATAAAGTGTCAAGGATGTGGTTGATGTTTGAGTCCGAGAGAACAGTGAAGGCCATGATGAAGGGTTCAAACTTTGGCCTTTCCAGTGTTTTTGGTCCGTGCAGAGTAAGATGATTTTGGTGGCGAGTCTTGAGCCAATGTCTGGATATATAATTAAGTTGAGCCCTTTATCATCGAGATTACGGATTCCGATGCCGGCATCGGTCTATGTCGGCTTTAGCAGTGAGATTGTTTGTTGAGCGGGGAAGTGAGATATCGGAACAAGCCCCCGATGCGCGACTCGGAGTCTATCGAGACGATTGTTGATTTGGACCCTAATAGTTCAGACTCTAACGAACCAATGGATTTTCAACGTGGCCGGATTAGATCCCAAGCCGTGTAGTGTGAAGGGGCTTTTGAGAGCCTGATATGGATCATAACTTCTGAGTCTTCAGGCCCCCGGGCTTAGTTAGAGCCAGAGCCGGCCTCCGGTACAGCGTACACGAGCTACCAGTGGTGTGAGAGTCACCAAGGGTTTGATATCGTGTGCGACTTGTATTTTATTTGAGCGATCTCTATATCATATCTTATGTATCTGAACGGCCTGGCATACTGATGTAACATTTTATCGGCTTTTTAAGAGGGGTTATTAACCCTTAACGGGGCGAGTATCAGACAAAGTAAAGACACACTTTTCATCTGCCACACTTTGAACCCCAATGCTCTAACAATAGCTTCTATGTAAAACGTTGTCTCTATATAACTTCTTTCACGCAATTCACAGTATGAAACATCCAAATCACAAATCCAGTCTCCTCGGGTCATTATATCTGCAACGAGAACAATAGCCTTACAAAAGACGCCGACGCCCGTAAACTTGGTGCAGTACTCAGAGAGTTGCATTCCTGGCCGGCATGGCTTCTTACCCGACTCTCGACATGCTATACCCTCGACGATGGTGAGTAGAAACCAACTTGGTAGAGTCTAACTCTTTGATCTCATGCTTCAATGAGCGGGTTCTGATGCCAGCAAACAGCAATATGGCGATGACCAACATCTCCGGCACCACATTGAGGCATACCTCGACCACTTGAGAAGTAAGGAAGCCTGATGTTGGGTTCGAGATTTGGAGTTGGAGGGAGGCAATGGCGTGGGCTAGACGCAGTCCGCTGAACGGTATAGTGAAGAATACGCTATTCAAAAGCTTTAATTCATAAATTTAGCACTTCAAAAGCAGAACGGCGTGAATGCATGGGAATGGTAGAACTTACCAGATTACCTCCCGGCATGGAGTGTATCCGTCTACCTCTCTGTGATCCCCGGACCTTTGCAAGTGACCAGAGAGCCCATAGCACCAGCAATAACCAGGCCAACGCAATAAGGGCAGATCCAACCCTGAGCAGTATCTTCATGGTCGGCGTGGAGTCCCCTTGCTGCAGTTTGATGACGGCAGTGACCATGATAGCCATTGCAGCCGCCATGAGAACATGGTATTGAACCTCGAGAATGATATCTAGCTTTCTATTGAGTCGGTGATCCGTTGCTCTGCGTCTGTAAACAGGGAGGAGTTAGCGATATGGTCTGGACTTTAGTGCAAATACCACTTACGCCTCGTGTAAAACACCTGACGCGGCTAGGAGTAAAGGAGATAACCCGACACTGTTGAGGACAAGCGAAACAGCCGAGGTTTTGGAACCGTGAAGACCCATGCCACCAGTAGCGATTCTGAGCACGCAAAAGAGCTGGACGTAAAACCATCCCACAAAGCCCGGTTTTCCATGTTTGAAGAGGCAGTAGAGAGCAGGTTGAGCGAAGATAATGTAGATGGCGAGCTTGGCGGCTGAGATGGAGTCTGTCATTTTTGAAGGGTGTTGTTTCCGTGTTTATAGATGCAAGTGATATTGGTTGATTGGCTTGCAGGAATGTTTCTTGTATGATTTGAGAAGTTTAGTTATGAATTGGAGAGACTTCAATCGTATATGTAGGTGCCAGGTCTATACATCTTCTGCCCTCGGAGGTTTCCTTTATCTTGATTGGGGAATGACCCCGCCACACGAGCAGTACTTGGCGAGTTGAACGAGAGCGAGAACGACGGGCAAGGAACCTTAGCATAGGTAGAGTCTCAGTAGACATCTTGAGTGGAGGGATCTTAGATTGGTCACTGTGAGGCGCTGCGGGCTATGTACCTAGCCTGACCACCTCTCAATCCTTGTTATGGTCGGTAAACACAATCTGGTCCTCGAGTATCTGCCTTGGCCAACTCAGATTGCTTTGCCATTCTGCCGGAACCGCGTCGGCGATTGCATGGAATTCACGAGACCCAGAGTCTCCAATCCACCAGAATCCACGCAGCATCGACAACAAGGCAAAGTAGTGTGCCAGAATGACGAGTGCCCGCGGACGCTGCTCCTCGACCAAGTCTACAAAACGCTTATGAACTAGCATGGGAAACACAACGAGCCTCCGCCCTATAGAGCTAGGCGCATGGCGCTTACGCATGGATTTCCAGGTGCCCCCGATGAAGCTCAGTGCTCCCCCGTATGCTGCCTCAATCTCAGGATCCCAACTTTCCTCCAGCTCATGGGGCTCCTCGCGGCGCATGAGGTGTATCAGATCTTGCCGTAGCTCTTTGTTCTCATTGTCATCAAGGTAGTCGGCCACCTTACTGATCATGGTGACTGCCACGGACTGGGGGTTCAGTTTAACAAGGTCCCAGGCCCTGCGGAAAACTGCTGCACTGCTGCCCGTCATGCGTAACCAGTCGACTGGTGGGTTATACGGGCGTAGTATGCGCTCCTGGAGCTTGATAAAACTGTAAACACGCAGCAGACTTGAAGTGAGGCAAACAAAATCTACATTGTCCTTGTTCAAGTGGGCAATCTCTTTGTGGTGTTCACGGATCGCCATGTTGAGGTATGTGCGGCAGTTGTCGGCGGCCTCTCGATCGGTGAATTTACTGCGATGGTCAATGTGGAGAGCCGAAAGCATGTAGAGACAGTAGAGCAATGCATCCGACTCGAATGCTTTCTGGCAGATAACGTTTATGGCGAAGTTGTACGAAAAGTCGTCGACGGCGATGGATGGGCCGGTTTCGTGAACGTAATGGTAAAGCAGTTTGAGCTCGCATTTCCTCCGCGCCTCGGATTCAGGAGGCTCTGCGATAGCTTCTATATCATTGGCAGCACGGCTTCTGGATGCCGTGGACTGTGAGGCCTGGCTGCCTGGAGACTTTGCGCGATCATAGACGCATGTCAGTTCAAGTCGCGTGCAGTTGCCACACACTGGCTTGGCTTCGTTGCACTTTGGAGTTGTAAGCTTGAGCGAGCTCCAAGACCATAGTCAAATAACGAAGATTTGGGCATCAATGACGGAGCATCTACTTGCCTTGACGCGACGAGCCCTGCATCGTTGACAGCCATTTCGTGATTTTTTGTGGAATAGCTTCGCTGCGCGTTTATGCGTGGAGGCTTGAGCGTCGGGATTAGCTGACGGATCAAGATCCATGGCAGAAGAGTGAAATGATCTAGTTCGATGCTTAAATTGAGACAAGAGATGAGCGGATGGCTATCTTTGAACGAGAACGACTGTTAAAGGAAGTCTGCGTGATGAAGAGATCGAGTTGGTGGTGAAACGGGAGCGACAAGTTAAACGAGAACGACGGGGCAGCTCAGGGACTGATAAGGGGATTGCCCCCTGGAAGACTCGTCACGCCAGCCTGTGCCGGCCTCCGAGTGTGAGCTATTAGCGCTGACAGAGCCTCAAGCTGATCCTTTGATTCGCAGACAGCGGCTTCAATCGGCAACTAGCGTAAGATCCGTGTGATGGAACCTTGTCGTTCTCGTTCAAGTGGGCCATGAGGAATGCCTGGAGGTAGCCCACGTCGAGCGACATGTCCTACGATCTGATATTTACTGTGATTTCCCAAGTATAAATCATTCTGAGCTTCACTCCGAGACAACTATAGACGATTCAATCCACCCCACTCATCATCCCCTACTTGTCGTTTCCCCCTTCATCCGAACTCTCAACATGTCCGGACAAGGTCTCGACCCTCTAAAAAGGCTTCTTGTTAAAGGCCTAGCCGGAGGTATTGGCTTGGCCTCTGAGAGTATCGTATCCTACAAAGAAAGACGCAAAACTAAATCGCAAACACCGAGCACAAAAAGTCGTGATGCGTCAGATCACGAAGCATCAACAATCACCAGCGCCGACCCCATTGCTATCCACGAGCTTCCAGGAGACAACGAGATGCAAATGGAAGAGGAGGTGCAATGGGATCTTGACGAGGCACAAAAGAAGTTCTCACCACATGCACCATCAACTGGAGAGCTACCAAGTTATTATCAACAAGACTCCGATTCTGTCGATCTGGGGCAACATCTCATCAATCGCCACCCGCCGCCTTCATCTCCCACAACAAATGCCCGGCTATCCCAACCTGTCATCCTGCCTCAGCGAAGACCCAAGACGCGCCAGCGAGGCTTCATCAAAGCCTATGCCCCCGCCCTAGACGACGTTGGTATAACCCAAGTCATGTTTCTGGACTTTCTTCACACGTTTGACACCTCAACACAAGCATCACCCTGGCTTGATGCCATCAATCTTGCTAGCATGGGCCTTGCTTTCATACCACATTTTCCAATGGTGGTTAGTATAGCTATCCAAATCTCAGTCATGGCAGCAAAAGACATCCATAACAGAACTAGAACGAATGCGTATTTGGATAAAGCAAACAGGGATTTCTTCCAACCACGGGGACTATACTGCCTGGTAATGACTTATAGTCCGGATGCAGGCAATGATCACAAAGAGATGGACGTTACCTCGACGATTGCCACCTCCCTGAACCCATCATCAACTAGCCGAAAGCTGTACGGCAAGCTTCGAGAATCAAGCGGCAAGACATATGGAGAGGTCGAGCTGCCAGAAGCTGCACCGCTTGTTTTCCCGGCCCTTGATGACTCTACAGTACAACCAAGATCAACAAAGGAGAAGATGGAGGGCGTTCAGAACTACGTGAGAGACTACTATGACAAGCGGGCACAAGCAAACTTCGCCGGGAAGCACGCCGGAAGTGCACTTGTTCAAGGCCCATCGCCCAAGTTTACCTCTCGCTACGCTGATCCGAATCACCCTGCCAGTAGCGGCTCGTTCAGGTCACTCGTAACAGGGGGCTACGTCAACCCGCCTCCAATGTCTCGTCAACGTCTTTCCGTGGGCAATTCGTTTTCGAGATGGGATGAACGAGGTCAAAATGGAGAGTATACTCTGAGAGACCATGTAACACGCACAAGGGGCATGGTCTCTTCAAGGTCATCAAGTGCTGGATACGGCTCAGACGGCGCGCAGGGCGTGACGGAGTCCAACACACGAACAAGTCATCGGGGTCGTGGCGCTCGAGACAATATGCCACTTAGCCCTCTATCGATTCCAGCAAATATGGTGAAAAGGGCTATCAAGAAGGTCGGCCGGGACTCCCACTGCGTTTCGCTGAATATCCACTAACATCCGGCGCAACAGAATATCCTGTATATGATGGTAGTCAATATGCCTTCGGAAGAAGAGCTGGCACAAGCTGCGGACGAAATTGAAAGGAGGAAGAAGGAAGGCAGAAAGATGTCAAACATTATGAAAAGGTTCACGGACTATTGATTGCGGCTTTTAGAAGGGGGGGATAGTCGAAAGCCAGAGTAAACGGACTCTTGATCTGCCGGAGAATGCAAGGTACAACAGAGGCAAGCTACATGAATTTCAAGACAATCATACATGATAGATCGTTCATTTCCTCTAGCTGTTATGCTCATCCCATGTTACCCTCTCCTAGTAGCCATCTTGTATCAGACCAGCATTGAGGGTTCTGAGATAGAGACCGATGTAGAAGATTCCTCCACGCCCAGCCAGCGCGTCTCCACGGTACCAAGCTCCCGTGCTTCATTAGCATGGAGTTGACTATAGTCAAATCAGGCAGCCTGCCCAGGAGGTAATTCACTGCAAGGAAAGAAGCGGCCGGCCTCGGTCTTAGTATATCTCTTGAGTTTAGGTGAGGAGTACATACCTCGAACCACCCAACGAGGAATCGATAGGCAGCAAGCTCGGCAAACCCAGTGACATTGTACTGTAGACGCGTAAAGACGCCCCACAAGATATCAAGGGCTGGAATCAACCAATGCATATGGATGGACCGTGTTATTTGATATTGTGGCAGCAAATCGCTCTTTGATAGAAGAAATACACATAGAATTGAACTAGCAGGCTCGAGATGAGATTACTGTTTGGGATATTTCAACGCAAAGCACAATTATATCCCTACTATATGGGGATTTGGTTGAACCTGTCAGGAGTACGGATTCTAAAAAGTAAGAAGTTGAGAGTGATATAAACTAGGGAAGATTCCTCATACCGCGGCTCTGGGATCATCAGCGTCATATGGAAGTTAGGTAGCTATAGAGTGTACAGATTAGCAAGTTCTTCCGCCTTTGTTCCATTTCATCGAATTGCCTAGGCCACATGGCTAGGTAGATAGGAGTCTAGACATGCATCCCGAGACGCTATGACAAGAGTCCCCAGGGATTGCTATTCAGCAAGGGTGTGGTGCACGTCTATCGGTGGCTTGTCTAGGGCCAAGATCCAAGAAAGGGCGTGGGGGCCCCAGAACTGCTGTTATATCTCCGCTCCGGGTTGATTCTAAACAAGCCTTGAAGTACCCTTGCCTCTACGTCCAAATCCCAGGGGTAGACAAAGCACCGATGCTTGACTGATATTATCGCAACGCACCTTGCTCTTTCTAGGCACTTGATTATTACGTACGGTAGGGAAGAAGATTAGGCGGGGATATAAATAATAGCTACCAAGATCAAGCAAGCTTATTGTGACGATGTGGTCATGTCATACAGCAATATAGCCCGTAATTAGATCACCTCTAGTATAGGAGCACCCTACCTTTTGCGGCACCGGTTAAACGGCCTGTTCAACAGCCTGTTCAACAGCTCATTATGCTCTCTCACATGTGCTGATATCGGCTTATGACGTCCAAGATATGAAAAGAAATTGTGTTCTGTGATTTAGGAAACTCATATCAGATACTAGTCACTTGGCATCGATATAGAACAAGTCTTTTACCAGCCCACGGTGCAAAAAATGAGCGTGTTTCGGCCCATCTAGTAGAGACAATTCGAGAATGCGGTAGCATAGCTGCACTGCATGCCATCTGTTAATAGAAGCAAAAAGACTATTCGATAAGAAGTATCTAGGAAAGATGCACACTCTGAACTAAAACTATCAAGAGTAAAAGCCCTGACTGCTAAAAGAATTATGGATTATCTGCTTCCCTTCAAGTTATCTCCTCTGTTGAAGAGGCGCTGCTAGCTTACCCCCGTGGCGCGTCTCCGAGACGTCTCCACTTCAACTTTTTGGCTCGTCAGTAGTTAGAAGGCGCATTTATGTCTGACTAACCATGTCTGACTCACCATGAGATCGGGGCAGTGGCTTGCTGAAATCTCGGGATATAATCATGAATATTTCCAAACCCCTCTCTCAAAACTCGACCGCCCCGCAATCATGAGCGAACAACCAGTTGGTCCTATTTCCCCATCGGGCTCGGCATCCTCGCCCTCTCGCGTATCCCTCGATGGGCGATATACCTCGTTGATCCCGTTAGAGGCGGCTCACGCCGACCCAACTTTCAAGCATCTCGGCGGGGAGAAGAATGGACACCTCTGGACTTATATGTTCGGAGGCCCATATCTTGATGAAAGCGAGTGGAGAAAAACGGTTGAAGGTTTCAGCAAAGGGACAGATCCATTATTCTTCACCGTCCTGTCGGGTCCACGAGCTGATCCTCAATCGGAGCCCGTCGGCCAAATGTCCTATCTCAACATTGTGCCAAGCCATCGCAGGATCGAGATTGGCAGCATCATCCTCGGTGAACAATTGAAGCAGACGAGAGCATCTAGCGAGGCCTTTTATCTACTTATCAAGCACGCATTTGATGATCTAGGCTACCTCAGGGTTGAGTGGAAAGCCAACTACCTCAACAAGCCCAGCCTTTCAGCTTCCGAGCGACTCGGATTCGTATCTGAGGGTGTTTTCAGGTAACTCTAGACAGCTCTACCAGCCGCTTCAGTGATACTAAATCTCTTCAGAAAGCATATGATCATCAAGGAAAGGCACAGGGATACGGCATGGTACAGCATCACAGACGATGAGTGGCCTGCTGTCAAGAAATCTCTTGAGGCTTGGTTGGGTCAAGACAACTTTGACGAAAGTGGCAGGCAAATCAAGGCGTTGAGGGATATCAGACTTGCTTTTGAAAAAGAACAGAAGTGATAAAGCTGCACGTTGCGACGGTTTCATATCATACACTACTCTCAAACAGGAAATAAAGCACTTGGAACATTCATCCTCCGCTTCACATAACAGACTTCACTATGCCCCCGATCCGCTATCAAAACTTGATATTGGAGGCATCAATGGTCAGGAC
>JABEYC010000033.1:35128-52082 GCA_013266195.1 Fusarium zealandicum | reverse complement strand
AAGCCTACTAGTTATAACGAGAATATCTTAGATCAAACTCAGGAATAAGGTCCTCTATTACTACTAACGTATTACTAGCCTTCTAATCCCTTAACTTTCCCTAAGCCCAAGCTTATCTTAGAAGCTTAAGAAAGAAAACTATTATCTCCTTTCGCTATACTATCCTAGCTAGCTTCTTTATAGCTACTATAGCTAATCCTATAACCAGCGCTAGTATAGATAACGATCTCAAGGTATTAGGGGTCGATTTAGGCGATCGAGGTAGTAGAGGCAGCGGTATAGGGGTCTCAACGGTCGCGATAACGGTTAGCGAGGCTACAGCTACAGCAGCAGCAGCAGCTATAGGGGCTTCTTCTTAAGATAATATATCGATAGCTATAGAGAGAGAAATCATTAGCGAGGCTATTAATAAGGGTAATTATATTACAAGGCTACGCCAAAAAGTCCTCCTTAAGATCATCGAGACCTTCCTAATTAGGAAGGCGGTAAGACTTTTAATTGACCTATTTTTATACAATCCACTAACAGGGGCTAGATAAGGTATATCGGGTAGCTTGTATACCTCGAGGTATTTATAGGCCCTTTTAGGATTACATTAATCCTCTCACCGATCAGGGCCTAAATTAGGGGGGTTGACATTCTCTTGAGTGACAGATCTACCCACCAAGGTCTTCCAGCGCAGTGCTTTCTTTTGATCCCTCGTCCAAGAGCGACAATCCCAATATTGGATGAATGCATCGCGAGGTCAAAGCTGCGGAGCAGCGTCCGTCCGCTCCAAGTCGCGTGGCTGCTAGCGCTCGGGCAGGCGAGTTCGTGCCACCCGACTGTCATGCTGTTGCACGGAAGGTACGTACCGGGATGATAGACGCCAACCGAAGTGAACTTGAAAGCGCGACATTGAATGCTTGGGTTCGAATACCAGAATGCCGAAAGGCGGGAAAGTACACGTGCCCCCACACAAGGCTGTGCAGTGACTTGGTCAGGGAGAGCTCCAGGCGTACCGAGTGATGTCGATCCCAAGTCCCCCTCATGACTCCTTGGTTCTGTCGTCACTTTCCTCAATCGTTCATGTCCCAGGCCCGGTTCACTTTTCAAGGGTCTCTCCTCTCCTTCCGATTTCCTTTACCTGCGCCTTCTTTAACTGCCGAATCGACGCATTGGGTGGCACCTACCCTTTCGCTACGGTGAAATTGTCAATTCACAAGAAATCCACTTGAACATTCCCATCCCCTCCCGTTTCGTCGCCTTTTCCCCCTCCTCCCCTTCTGCTGGCCGGGCTCCTCCTTCCTGCCACCTGCCAAACCCGCCTGCCCACTTGAAAGAAGGGTCCTCCTGCTCCTGCCTGCAACCGTCTCCATCGTCTTAAACGCTTGCAACCTGGAACTTACCGTCCTCTGTAAGCGGTTGCCACTTATTGCTGGGGTTGGTCTTTTTGACTTGTTCTACCTGTCTTGGTCACTTTCTTTCAACTATTCCTTCCCCTTTTATATCTTGATTCTATTATTATTTCTCTTCTTTCCAATCCCTTGGTAATAACGGTCTCCCCTCCTCTCTCTGCTGTTAGTACCTCCCACTCGTTTCTTGTGTGACGCTCTCACACTATATTTGCCTTTCCCTCCCTTGTCCTCCTGCGGCCCCCCCAATCTCCAGACCTTGATTGCGCTCTCTCGCTTCCATCACAATCCACTGACGCTTGCGCTTGACGCAGGGTCACCACCTCCACAATACAGCAATCGTCGCCCTTATTTTAATCAATCAAACACACCACCTGCCTCGACTTGGCAAGCGAGCTAGTTTTTAGCTGCCTTATCTTCTCGTCTCCTCTTGACCACCAACCATCACCAGCAATTCCAGCCCTCGAAACCTCTCAACATAACCATTCTGCCGGACACAGGTTTTCAGCCACGAAAACCCACGATATCTACGAAAAGGTGCCGGTTGGCCAAAGCGGTCAAGCCACCTTTCTTGACGCGATCGATTATCCAGTCCACGAATTCTATTGCGGCTAGTCTCAGCTCGGCCTCTCCGTCTCGAGCCAGACGCACTCTAGAACAGCATTCCGTTCTCACCACACGACTTGAGTGGATCTAAAATCGCCGTCTCCCTCCAAAGTGACACACTACAAGATCGAGACCCTTAACCCACGAGGAGCCATTAACTCTACCCCTCTTCGCATCTCCCTCGACGATAACGTCCACGCGACCTTTTCTCCGACTCACCGATTTTCCATCCCGGCTCGTTAAGCCTCGTGGTTTGCCTCGATCGCCTCAACCGTTTTCCCAGTTGCTGCGTGGTCGTGGCGATAAACTACTCTCAGAAACAACGACATTTTCCATCCGCATCGAATCGGACATCGAATTCGCCCCTAATCCCCCCCCGACACACATACATCACCATGGCAGACGTGGGAGAATCTCGGGCTGTTTCTTCAGAACCCCATGCTATTGCGCGCTCTGACTCGTCAACCTCAACAAGCCCTTCAGACATGAACGAGCCTATCATTCATCAGCCTATTCCTGTGCGACCTGGCCTTCCTACTAGGAAAAGCAGCGGCCCTCTTTGCGTCCCTCGCGATAGCTCAGCGGTTGGTCCTCTCGAGCAGGATTTTGGTCCCGATGACGTCAGGGCAATGAGTCCCAGGAGAACGAGCGAAGATCTAGACAGGATCGGAAAAGAAGCCCGCGAAGAGATGAGACGGTGAGTGATTAGAAGGCAGTTGAATTTACAAGCGCTAACTCTTCCAGGCACGCCAAAGCGTTGCAGGACTCCCTGCTCACGATTTTCAGCCGCATCGAAGCTGTTCGGGAGGAACACGACAAGCTTGATAACAACAACAAGTTCTTGCAAAAGTACATTGGCGATCTCATGAGCACCAGCAAGATTACCGCCTCGAGTAGCCAACGAAAGAAGTGAAGCACACCACATCAACTTTTCAGGCGCTACAAACCTTAACCATCGAGCCGGTCCTTATCACGGAATCCACTCCTTACCGATTCGAATAGCGAGACTCGCAAACACACACCACGACCAACTAGAAGCATCAACACTATACCAAGGATTCGCGACTCTTTGGAGCCCAACGAGGGCATGATACCCGCGCCTCGACAGCGCTGCTATAATTGTTTCGATGGCTCGCCTGTCAGGGCTGAGCTATATGCATTTGCATTTGACTTGTACATTAACGTTTTATGAACCCAGGGAGTAGTTCACTGGTGATTGCATGGAGGAGAACACTGGAGCTTTGGTTTTTGTTTATTTTTGTTTTTACATCTGGCAGCATCACCTAGCATGTGCCGCCCACGAGGACTTTGGGTCTCGAGCGCACGCCTGGCGTTTTGACATTGCAGCATTACCCCAAGCCGGAGGAAACACGACGGCTAGGTTTGATGTATGGCTTCTGTTATATCATGGTATTATTATTCGTTTAGTCTAGCCCCAGTCATTGAAGGGAGCGGAGTGCTAGGGTGGTTGGGTTACTGACATTTGCCTCGGGGCACGGAGTGAGGTTCGTAAAAAGAGGATTATGTTGAAGATCGTGAATATCTCGTCCAGTTTCCACTTGCTTTTCATGATTGGTACTATATTAAGACTACTCTACTACATAGTAGCTATTCATCAATCATCGTACTCCGACCTGTCAGATCGAGACATTACGACGACGGGCCCGATTCCGTGCATCCGGATCTCGACTCCACGAGCAACCCTTGAGGTTGACAGTAGCCACTCTGCACGTTTCCGAGGTTGTTTCCAACATGACGACTTACGTTCAAGGTCGCAGTCGACCCCTGTGGTATCGACGATGGCCTCAATTACGTACTTGAATACACGTCAAATGCAACGCCTTCGGAAAATCGGGTACTAGCGTGCAAGACGGAGCTGATGCGGGGTCTCCCGGAGGAGCGTCCATCTCCGCCCCGCCCCGCCGAAGCACGCCCGGGGCCAGAAAACTGACTCGGCTGGCGAACCGTTGGGATGATGAGTCGACCGTTTGGTTTGATTGCGATTTGCCCGGTTCTGCCGTGTCTTCTAGCGTGGCGGGGCCTACTTCATTTCCGGTCATGATGACGGACAGGGGTTATTGTTTGGGAAATGGCTGATTCATGTGTTTTCCTCCTTTGGAATGTTTTTTGTTTCATGCTTGTGCTGGGGGGTAAGTGTTGAGCCACAGCCGCTGAAGTGTCTGGCCACCGAGTCAGCGTGGGGCTTTGTAGTGTCGGAATGTGATATTAAGTTCATCAAGGTTCTTGAAGTGATTTGACCCTTGATGAACTTAATAAGCCTGTCGTCTAGTGATGGTGGTGCGGGAAAGCAAAACTGCGAGACTCGAGGCTTCAGGGTAAACCCCAGGCGAGGATGACGACCTTGACATGTTGATCAAAGTGAGGCTGTATAGAATCGCCGCATAGCGACGGAAGAATCCTGAGGTTGTGTACACACTGTAAAGCTATCATCACGGGTTTCCCTGCTTGTCGGAGCCGATTGACTGCACCCATGGTTACATTGGTAGGTGTCTGTTCTTGAACGTGCTCGATTGCGTGATCAGCACCAACACCGCAGCGCGACAAGCCTGCATTAATGATGAAACGACACTGTTACATGATCACCCGTCTAGTATTCAAACCAACTCGGGGTATATGTACCGATAATGCACAGTACAGTTTGATCTACGTACCATTGGTACGTTGGCAGCACGATGGTTCCCATCGTGCGTCGATAGCTAGTTGGCGCAAGTAGGTTCATGTCCAAGACAATGAGAATAGTCAGGTGAAGGCTAGATGCTGGCTGATTGAATGATAGTAGACTTTGACGTGCTGCTGTTGCATCTCAGCTGGAAAACATATTTATAATCATAGAGTTATTTTATAGAAGCTTCTCAGTGCGATCGGTAAAGACGAAGACACCTTTGTGAAAGCAGTCAAGACACATGGCAGGTGAAACAAGTTGCATATAAGCTACTAGAGAAGATACAAGCCATCGATGACCCAATGACTCAGTAGTTGATCCTCACCAAGTTCCACCTAATATCTTGGGGCTTACACGGTGAGATGGCGTCTGTGAAGCTAGGCTTGGTTTGCAGCACGTCTGCGTCTGCAGACGAAGCCGGAAGTGCTTTCTGATTTGCTGGCTCAAAGAGCCAATCAGACAGAGCTAGGCATACTCTACCCCACTTCATCCTCCCAAACCTTGTTCCGGGCCGCAAAAGTAAACAGATCATAATCTGTATTGCTAGAGCTGGTTTCAACAATCCAACAGGAGCCTCGTTGGCCAAGTGGTAAGGCGTCGCACTCGTAATGCGAAGATCATCGGTTCGATTCCGATACGAGGCACGTGACCTCAAACATCTCAGATGTCCTGGCTCTTGTTTTTTTGGTGTTTTTACCTCTCGAGAGGTGGCCGTCCGGGAGTTTTGAAGTTTTGCGGCGATGCTGGGCTTCCTTTTTGGGACGATTACCCAATTGAGACCCGTCGCACGTGGGCTCACGTAACAGCTCCTTCCTCTATCACTGGACTTGTTCAACCTCCTCCGCTCGAATCTCCATGACCTCGAGCCGGATGTATCAACTTCAACTCTTTCTTCCTCTCCTTGTGACGCGATCTGTTATTCTCTTCTATTTGTGAAATTTGGATCGTTACGGTGTGAATCTGTTGCCTACTTCTCATCCGTGGTTAGTCACTTACACAGACAGTAATAGATACGTATATCTGCATCCGAGGTCAGTAAACGAGGGCAGTAAAGCACGTTTGATGAAATCCTCTCGTATATGATGCTAAGAATAGAAGAAATTATCGTATAATGCCGCAATTATTTACAAAGAGAATAAGCGATGACCGCCACTAACACATTACCTAGCTAGGAAACGAATAAAATATTAATATCTAAACTATAATAGCCCCTCGGAACGATGGCGCCGATTTCATATGTACTTTCATGAAGTGAGCACGAGACCCCAGCTTCCAGTCAATGACCTTTTGCGCTCATTAAACCTCCCGGGGAAAACCACAGTTTGGGTTATCTACTTTTCTTGCTTCTTCTTTTCTCTTCTATCCACCAGCTTGGAAGATTGCTGTCAATTATTCGGACCCCATAATGTGGCATAGACGAGTCACCAATCGGCATCAACCACCACTTACACATAACATCAGCTGTCAATGAGGTTAACCAAAAGGGGTGGGATCATTCAATGAAGCAGGCAGGCTACATGAGTCCAACTGAGGAGCGCACTATAGCGCTCTAGTATCCAGGATATTGGTAGCACATTCGAAGAATACTTTAGACCAGTAGAAGTCAAAGACATAGTACATTGATCCTTAACCCCTTTGATCTTAGCTAACGTGAGGATATTCCGACACGTCCTGGAGAACCGCGCAGCGCCAACTTGGTATCCTCGCCAGTGTCGTGAGACTGTGATTCCAATCCATACCAGACATTTTAATATTGCCGAAACAGAAACATCGGATTTTGAAGCTCATCTACAGCCAGTGCCTTCGTTGCCGCCGAGTTCACACTGCTCCCCCCCCTGAACTCGCAACTTTGACCATCCATACAAAGACTCCCAACGTAAGCAACGAAGTTCCAGAGAAATCCAGTTGAGTTTAAATATCTCTTTAATGAAGACGTAACTCCTCCCATGACCCCAGCACTAATTCGCGACGCGACAAGTACATTTGCATGATACGCACCAGTGCTTCGATCGAAACCATACTTCTACAATAGACATAACATTAGAGTCTCTGATTAGTTCTGCCGTGGAGTTCGTCGTTTTTCTAATTGAGCCATGATACGCGTACCGTATTCCACCGGTGTTCCTTCCTTCCAAGTCTAGACGCCACAGCCACGCCCGAGTTGCTCCTTCCTTCCTAAGATTTAACATGAACTTCAGTTTGGCAGGATGTCTCCTTCCACTCTGTCTCCTTCCGTCTGGCAATACACTCGTGCACATGACCTTGTGGTCCTCCAGTCAACCATGTCGTCTTCCTGTCCTTCTCTTGTTGGTCCCCTACCGTGTACCTCCGAATTCAAGATGCCTCCTCGCCTCGCCGACCTCGAGGAGATTCTTGCCCTCCTGGATAGGTACCTGAACCCTTAGGGGTCAGGCCTTCCGGGGGGGCATGCGACCAACGCAGAAGTGTCCTTCGCGGACAAAGACGCCCGCTCCCCAAACATCAACACGTTCAATCTGCAGGTACCAACATCCTTGAGTTGTAAGGCACAACTGCTCTCATATTGTAAAGGAAATTACCAACTTACCGCCAGGTAGCTCTCCCTCAAATGAGTATCGGCTAGATCTTACTCCTGCTATATCGGACTCGCCAATCCGTCGGCAGAGAGGACGCCCTTTCCCGGCCATGGGCTTTTCAGATATACACATTCCTGATCCACGGCTTCGCCTCTACTTCGACCGGACAGCGTCGCCTCTACTTCGATTAGATGGCTTTCCCTCTGCTTCGACAGCAGTGGGGCTGTACTGGCATTTCGTTGTCTGAGACTGGTCAGCAATTGCTTTCGTCTTGGGACGGTATCAAGGAAAAAGGAAAAGAAAAAACGACTCACAGTCCGCTGAGAAAGGCAGATGTCGCAAGCCGTTCGGTGCTTGGATTTGACAGTGAAGAAGCCCGGGTCTGGCTTTGGGCCAATGGCTGTATCGGGGAATTGGTCCGGGTTGAACATCTGGATGAGTCTTTGTGTATTGTCCTGTAGCGTGTAATCTTGGGGCCACGGCAAAACTTGAGGTCGAATAATCTCCACAACCAACCTCTGCTTGAGGTGAATAAACAGGCAGACTGTTTGTCAATCCTACAGTGAATCACAGCCGAAAAGTGCCACGGTAATATCAGTGTTTGATTGTGCTGTCATCAGCTTCCTGAATGTTAAGCCAGCGTTGGAGATTGTACACCCCTTGCCTGCTGTGCGGGATTCATGATGAAGTAAACCAGACTACAAACAATATCGTAGATCCAGTATCAATAGAAAACTTGACTGATTGAGTGGAAGAGGTGATATGGTCATAATGGTATTCTCTGCCTTGATCAACTCTATTTACCAAGTAATTAAAGCTGTGCGCGATCTAGTTTAACTATATTAATCCGAGTTACCGAGTTACAGGGCTTAGGTGTGGGCATTGCCTATTCTCCCTGATGACTATCAAGGATTACTATTTCTTTATATAGATATTATCAAGTCTCATAATAGAGAAACTGTTCTCTGGACAGGTTGGGAATGGGACGCAAACAGCCGGGGATGCCGAGTTGGGCTCCTATATCAGTCACGCAATAGCTTGTCAGTAAACTGCGCGCTTAGGCAAAGTCCTATAAAGAGCAGTATTCATTTCGCAAGGATGTAAATATGTAGCTGTGACAAAGTCGGCCGTCGCGAAGTTGTCTTAGTTGACTATCGACTAAAGAGGATGTTGCAGGCTTGACACTCATATTCTCACAGCACCATGAAAGTGACCCAAGACAATATATTGCATGTTCGCTCCAAGATCATACTTAAACATTACCTAACATACACCCTACGCAACAATTCTCCCCCTCTCCCTCCCAAACCCTTCACTTTCCAACACCAACGGCCCGCCTCCAGGCCCGCTCGCATCCAAGCTCACAGTAACACCCTTCCTCTCCCCGACAGCTCTCACCGACTCGCCCAGGTTCCGCAAGTCAACCTCGCACGCCTGCGGCTGGGGCTCCTGCGCGTCCCTCACCTCGCGGATCTCGATGCTCGGGTACGGCAGGTAGCCTTCGCGCAGCGGGATCAGGATCAGCGGGATCTCGGCCTCGGTTTTGGTCGTCGACGAGAGCGGCTCGTTGGCCGAGCCGGGGATAACAAAGTGACCCTTGCGACGCCCGCCGAGGAGCCATGTATCACCCGGCGCCGTGACTTCGTAGCTGTACTCTGTGTCTGCCTTGTGGTGCATCTCTGTGTCCCAGACCTGCGTCCACTTGAGGTGCAGCGAGGCGGAGAGCATCTGGTTGATACTCACCGTGGGCACTGCTCCGGGCTTTTGGTCTAGCAGTTCGGTCGCTGGTGTCTGGAGCCGGATGTCGGCTGTGTGGACGATTGCCAAGGAGGGGATCTCGACCGGGATGAGGATGGTTGGAGGGTCATTAGGTTGCGATGTAGGGATGGGGATTCGCGGGTGAGAGGTCTGCCAACGTTTGAGAAAGGTTGTGATACTCTCAGAGGCACTCTCTTGAGAGTCGGGAACCAGGCCGATGCCAGTAAAGTACTTTTCCCAGGCGACATCGGCAAAGAAGCTCGTTGGCACCGCGCCTAGCAACGCGACCCGCTCTAGATCCAACGTCTGCAGGCTCTTGGTCTCCGTGATGACTGAAGAGGTGATTATTCTGGCAAATGGGCCGAGAGAAGTGTCTTTGAGAGTGTCAAGTATCGACGCCACAACCACCTCTTCAATTTCCGTTTGCAAGACGTTGTAGTACAGCTTCAGGTACATTGTCCTTGCCGCGCGCTTATTGGACTTGACTCCGGTCTTCCTCTTCACTTTGTAGAGCAGGGTAGCTGGCTGTTTCGAAAACACCACGAGGGTATCGGCGGGCGGGACTCCAAACTCGGACTCAAACAGATCGGACGGTATCAGTTCGCTCTTGTGAAGTCGTAAAGGACTCGGGCTTGCGGTCGACACGTTGAACCGCGAGAAGAGGGCTTGATGCTTAAACACATCTTGCACATTCACGCCGAGCGCCAACGAGATGGGAATCTCCATGGACTTGGCAAAGAAGTACTTCTCGCCCGACTCGCGTGTGTAGGATACCTCGACCTTTGCAGACACATCGCCCATGTCTTGCTCGACCGAGTAGGGGAATCGCAGGGTCACTGCTGTCTCGGCAGGAATGGCGTTAAAGTGAAAGACGCCGCCCGCCTCTGGCTTCTTGGCCAAGGCCACATCCGAGTCGACCACCTTGCCTTCAAGGGTCAATAGTCGGAGGCCACCTGTTGCGGGTTTGACTCGAATCTCACAGTACTTCACAGAGTTCCACCCCGGGTTCAGCACAAGGTCAAAGGTGTTGGTCTTATCCAGAGCGGTATGCTTTGTAGCGGTAAGCTGGACGTCAAACGCACCAGCCCGGTGGAACAGGACCACATCCGGGTGCTTAAAGATATCGGCTGTGTGTGGAACAGAATGATTGACGTCACGCTCAAAGTGAAGGAAGAGATTGCTCGATGAGAGAGCGAGATGGTCGACCTTGTACTTTCCGGGAACGACGGACTGTCTTGTTAGCTTGGCCTGATAAAAGTAAGTCTCGACATACCGTGCAGTCGACCTTGATGCTGTTTTTGCCCGGACTCAGCACAACCTCCTCGTGTCTTGCAAACCTCAGCTCCTTGGCAGGTCCATTCTTAGCCACCGACACTCGCACCGCCACGCCGTCCAGTTTGATATCATCGGGCAACAGACTCCACAGATTGATCGTCAGGCAGCACTTGTCCTCGTTCTCGTAGTACTCTGGAGGCCCGGCCAGTTCGATATCGGTGAAAAAGTTGGATAGATGCACCTTCACCTGGGAGGACAAGGACGAAGCGAGGTCAAACAGGTTCCCAACAACGCCCTTCATCGATATCGAGTCGGGGGCATCGGGCTTTCCAAGTCTGGAGACGCGCTTCGAACGCTGCTCGAGTCTTTCCTTCTCGGCAGCACAGGACTTGGTGAGGAGCTTGAGAGCGACACGCACGTAGTCGTCCTTCGATTTGAGCTCGCGAAGACAGTGCAAGTACATGACCAGCATGGACAACTCGAGAGAGCTCCATCCGCTCTCACCAAAGAAGGGTGTCGCCTGGTAAAAGTACGTGG
Source organism: Fusarium zealandicum (assembly GCA_013266195.1). NCBI lineage: Eukaryota > Fungi > Ascomycota > Sordariomycetes > Hypocreales > Nectriaceae > Fusarium > Fusarium zealandicum. The sequence continues at coordinate 41,274 of JABEYC010000033.1, read as the reverse complement.
CCGCAGCGTCGTACTCCTTGAGGTGGAACTTTACCACGGCCAGATCTGCCTTGCTGGCTTGAACAGCGTGGTCATGGCTGGCTACCGTGTAGTGTCGGAGCGCCTTGTCTGTCAGTATCTCGTAAAGTCGGTAGAAGTTATCTGCGTCGTCTAATGCAGTCTGAAGAAGATTGCTTTCGACCCCGATAATCAAAGGAGAAACAAAACCAGTGCCAAGTGCGTCGGTAGCTACACTTTTATCATCGAGACTGATTTCTTCAAAATCAGCCTCAGCCTCTGCGACAACTGGCGCTTCGGTCCAACCGTCACTCCATCCGCGCTTCTTGCCTAGGCCATCCAGGATGCTTCTAGAGAGCATGTAGAGCTCGGCGCGCCTAGCAGCCAAGTCCTCGAGGCCGGCCTTGAGGAAGTGTGCATCTTTGTCGTCATTCGTCTTCGGCATGCCGGGGCCTGGAAAAACACCAGGACTCAAGGGAGGCTGTGAAGGATGAGAGCCCGTTGATATTTGGAGAGAAGAGGTTCGAGCGGGGTGCATCATCGTCTTGGGCTCGGGGATGGAGGCTTTCTGCTCATGGCTCTCCGGAGGAGTAAGGGTAGATGGAGGAATCGGGAGAGCTTTTGATGCCGTTTGGGCGAGGATTTGCTGTGCTATGGAAAAGGCAAACGAAGCGACGACGTTATCCATGACCTCGGACAGACGAGGGTCTACACCAGTACTGGCCTCGTCATCGGGCTTTTCAGATGCCACAGCAGTGAGGATATCCCGTCGCATGACCTGGGATAGTGACGGGATGAACTGTAGAGTCCTTCGGCAAATCTCAGCCAGCATCGCCAGATTCTCTGTTTCCTCGGTATGTTTGGGAGGCGGCGCCAACGGGGCAACACCATGTAGGACAGAGTCTTGCTGCTCCTGGAGCTTAGCCAGCAACTCTTCACGCGACGACCAGGCATTGCCGAGCCGCAAGAGCATAGCCATCTGTCGAGCAAAGATATAGCATCGAAAGTCAAAGACTGATACATTGTTGGCCAGAATCATGTCTCTGTAGGCCTTTTTCGTCGCGCTGATGGGAATCTCGTCAAACTGCTGCTTGATGGGCTCGTTCGACTGCAGGTCAACCGCTTCCTCGTCCTCGTCATCCTCGCCCGCTGCTTTGGCGAGCGCGGTCTCGACAGCCTTCTTCAGCTCGTCCGTGTAGTTGAGCATGGCGCCTCCGTGCCTCTCAGGGGACCCCTGGCCGGCTTGCTCGTAGATGACAGAATCTAATCCGACACTGAGCTCATCATATCCAACCAAGGCATCCTCGACGAGGCCAACGCTCTCAAAGCCTCTGGCCAAGCCCTCTTTGAGAATAAAAAAGGTGCAAAAGTTCCACCCTGGCAGACTCCTTTGCCCATCCTTTTCCTTAATGTCCTCTTCATATTGGGTTACTCGCATGTCAAACGAGCTAAGAATAAGACTCTTGAACCGCGAGACGAGCTCTTTCCACGCATGCTCGGCATCTTGTTCATTTTCCGAATAGCCCGTCGGCACAGCGGGCACAACTCTGGGCAATTGATCGTACGGGAGATCATTGATGCCGATTCTGATCTGAGCTATCCGGTCCGCAGCAGACTTTCCAGTACCAGCAAAATCAGTGCGGAGTTTCTCCAACAGAGGAGTCGAGCCGGTGCGCCATCGCGAAGTTGTCTTTTCCGAGGCGGTATCTGATCGAGCACTACTCCTCGGTTGAGTGGCTGCTACCGTGTTGGGAATAACAACATGTATAATCAGCCACTCAAAGGCATCGTGCTTTTCCTGCTTGCTGCTCTTCTTTGAGCTGCTTGAAGACGTTGTATGCGTCTTGATCCACTCTTTGACTTCTGACCGAACAGAGCTCTTGTACGAGTCGTTGTCGTCGCATCTCACCAGGAGCACCTTGAGATAGGGCGTACGGCGCAGTCCAGGAATCTGGTGTCGTCTTTGGCTGCCAATAGTCCTCGAGGGTAGCGGTTGGGTATCTAATTGTTCGGTGGATGTCGTACGACGGCCGAGGCTCTGCGTCTGGAAGCCATCGTCGACTGTGCTTCCTGATCGTCGAAGTGTGTGTGTTGAAGTCGCTGAAGTAGGGTCTACGCCGCCCTGGACGAGCTCGACGTGAAGCGTATCGATCGACCTTAGAGGCCCAGCATGCGATTGCCAGTTGAGGTTATGTAGCGGGAGTCGAGGCACTAGCCCAGGGGCGAGGAGCTTGTAGACATCGTGAGGATCAAAGTACTCGACTTGCGACAAGACGTCGTGTTAGCTGAGATGAAGCGCGTGGTCTGCGAAGAAGGGAGACAGATGCTGGAGGATACAAGGTCTTACCAGTCACTTTTGACGTCGAAAATGGCTGTTCCATGGCAAACAGCTTGATTCCTCTCTTGTCATTGTTGTTCGTCCACGTATCTTGAGTTGGATCGTCAGCTTGGACCACTAAAGCTGCCCCAAACGAGCTCCAGGAGACCCCTGCTTGGCATGGCTCCTATGAGCTCACCGCGCCGGAGCTGGTGTTTCTCCGATTGAAGGCGGTGAGAGCCGTGCAGACTACTCATTGGCCAGATAACCCAGCGCCACTTCCGCTTTGATGGCGGGGTGGTGGCAGAATTTGGAGGGGCAACAATTTGTCCATCACGGTCTTGAGCTTGAGCATAAGTAGCCACTCTCTGTTATTCCCTCCTTACCTAGTACCGAGCTCATCTACCAGTACGAGCACAATGTCTACTCTCAAGGCTGTCAAGTACACCCGCGGCAAGCTCGAAGTCCTCGACCAGCTTCGCCTCCCCCACGAGTTCCACTACGATGAAGTCTCCAACAGGACCGACGCCTTTGACAGCATCGCGACGATGCGAGTGCGCGGCGCCCCAGCCATTGCCATTGTAGCTGCCCTGGGTCTTGCTGTTGAACTTCAAAAAGGCAGCTGCACAGCTTCATCCGCTGAAGATGCCATCTCTCAGATCGAGGAAGCCCTCGACTACCTCAAGGAGAGCCGGCCTACGGCTGTCGACTTGACCAATGCCATCAACCAGCTCAAGGCAAGGATATGGGAGGTTGGGAGCACCTCGACCAAGGATGATATCATTTCGGCTTTCATTGAGGAGGCGGAAAAGATCTTTGAAAAGGACCTGCAGACCAACCTCTCTATTGGCGACTTTGGTGCCGAGTGGCTGCGATCCCGAGTCGGCGCTTCTCCCGGCGAAAAGATCTCAGTTCTCACTCACTGCAACACCGGTTCACTCGCCACTTCTGGCCACGGCACTGCTCTGGGCATTATCCGAACCCTCCAAGCCAAGGACCTTCTTCAGCACGCCTTCTGCACCGAGACCCGGCCGTACAACCAGGGGAGCCGACTTACCGCTTTTGAGCTGGTCTTTGAGGAGATCCCCAGCACACTCATCACTGATTCCATGGCTGCCGCGCTTTTCCGTACCCGAAAGCAAGAAAAGAACATTGCCGCTGTCATTGTTGGTGCTGACCGCGTTGTCCGCAACGGCGACACCGCCAACAAGATTGGCACGTACCAGCTCTCTGTACTGGCCAAGCACCACGGCATCAAGTTCATCGTCGCGGCCCCCACCACAAGCATTGACCTGGAGACTGAGACAGGCGACGGCATCAAGATTGAGGAGAGAAAGGGCGAGGAGCTTACACAGGTCACCGGCGCGGTGATCAAGTCGGACGGCAGCGTCGACGAGAGCTCCAAGGTGCGGGTAGCCACCGCCGATCAGAGAATCAACGTGTGGAACCCTGCCTTTGATGTCACCCCAGCCGAGTTCATCGACGCCGTGGTCACCGAGAAGGGAGCGATTGAGAAGGGGTCAGACGGCAAGTTTGACTTTAGCAAGATCTTGCCGGAGCGGTGGGCGAGGATCACTGGTGCGTAACACCGCACTCGGGTGTAGCTTGTCTTTTATTGCACCTTGTTTTGAGCGGGACGGCGTCATATCCAACACTATACTAGAATGGGTGGGAGGCTTGGGTTCTATTTGGGCGCGTCGGCTTATTGCTTCAACGCATGGAGGATCAGCTTTTGGAATCCCTCTACAGCCGTCTCTAGATCAGCAACGGTCAGGTTTTCTTGCGCGCCGTGTGCCACCAGAATGTTTCCTGGACCGTACAGGTACCTTGTGTAGTCTCCACTGAGGTTGGGAATGTCGGTTCCGTAGTTGACCGTGATCTTCTTGAAGCCTGTGAAATATCAGCATTGGTGACTCAGAATTGGAGATGAGAGGCTTACCGTCGACGTCGCAGTTGGACTCGACAGGTCCATATCCATGAGTGCAGTCAAAGGTAAAAGCCTCGCTGTCAACCTCATCCAAGATGGCCTGGATCTTGTCGTACACGGCGAGGTGACCATCGTACTGACCTCCGCTAGCCACTCGGCAACCTATACCGACGATAGCCTCCTCCGGAATGACGTTGGCTGCCAGGCCGCCTTGGAATTTGCCAATGTTGACGGTAGTGTTTCCAAACAAGTCACTGCTACCGAGGTCCGTGTCGAGAACCTTGGCCAAGGCGCGGATCATGAGCTCGTTGGCCGACTTGCCGAGCCACGGGTAGCCGCTGTGGCCGGGGAAGCCCTTGCTGGTGATGTCGCAGAAGAGAGCGCCCTTGTGCCCGCACGCAAGCTTGAGCTCGGTCGGCTCTCCAAAGATGACGGCGTCTAGGTCGTACGGGAGCTCCTTCTTCTCCAGAGAGTCGCTGAAGTGGCGCATGCCATCGCCCGTCTTTTCCTCGCCGACGACAAAGAGGAGGAGAAGCTTGCTGGGATCGACCTTGCCGGCGTTGATCAGCTCCTCGACGGCGATGATCTGAGAGGCGACACTGCCCTTGGCGTCGACGCTGCCTCGTCCCGTAATCATTGTATCCTTTGTGACCTCGCCCTCGTCAATCCCGTAGGGAATGAACGGCGGGACAACGTCAATATGGCTTGACACTGCGACCTTGGGGTCAAAGTCGTCGCTTGGCCGCCAAGCTAGCACGTTGAACCGCGGCTTTCCAGCAGGCGAATTGGGATGGTCGGGCACAGTCTGGCGTGCGGTAGCATAGCCCTTTGCGGCAAGATAACGGTCCAGCCATTCCCCAACATCGTGCTCGGTCCCAGAGATGGAATCCCACGAGATCAGCGACTTGTGCAAGCTCAGAAGCTCCGATCGGTACGAGGGCGCGTCGGTGTCTTTGGAGATGGGAGCTGGGTCGGAAGCTCCGAGGAGCTGCTGTACATCGAAGCCGAGCGCCAGAGACGCCGAGGCGAGGACACCGGCGACTGTTGTGGCGCGCATCGTGGGAAGACTCTCGAGGTTTGTGGGGTTGTAGAGGGAGGAATTGAGTTGAGAGCTTCCGCCAAAAGCTGGGGTTAAGCTCTGGCGGGTGCTGTCGAATGACGCGGGGGGTGGCGTCGCCGAAGTCGGTGCGTGGGGGTTTGCCAAAGGGCACCTTGATGGCTTTCACTTGGGGATCTTTACCACTTTGATCAATAATGAGCAGACTCGCTTTAGATGGCAGTATCTATTGATCGGAATCTAGACAGGAGGAACAGATGTTGAAAGCCAGTGGAAGCTTTGACCGCTGCAATGTTGAAACCAATTGTATAGTACCACTATATAAAGTATTCAAACTTACTTGACGTAGTAAATGTGCTTGAAGAGGGGCTAGACTTCCAAGCCGGCCCCTGCTTTGAAGCACCGGTTCAAGTCACCCAATAATGGTACATTACACTCAATCGTCGAGCTTTACTGTTTAGGTTGTTCCTATTTACTCATACGCTTCCCCAGACCCTCGTCCCAAACCCGATTCTCAGTGTAGGTCTAATCAGCAAGCAAAGGTCTTGTATTGACCCAGACTTTCGCCACAGGCATCGTGTGGTTATTGTCAAGATATGTTGCCCCCACGGGGGAGGGTGAATGCCGTTCGATAGCCCGCGAGACCCTGCAAGATTTGAATATCCTAGCGTGGACTTGAGATACAGCTAGGCGTAATGCTCAATGATAAGTACCCATTCTCATATTAAATACAGGCCCTACCTGTGCTGTGAATAGGTACAGGGTCCTTACACCTTTTCCTATACGTTTAGTTTCAGTTTCCGGCCCCGAACCCGGCCCCACAATTCCCGCTTCGGTATGATAGGAAG
>JABEYC010000033.1:0-35110 GCA_013266195.1 Fusarium zealandicum | reverse complement strand
CTTGGCCGCCACAAGCCAGTTCCGTGATACCCTGCGAGCCACTAGATAGATCTGCGCATACCGCTTCTCAGCCTGCACAGCTGGTAGACGATATCACCCTCTCGGGTGGGCGTAGCCCGTACCTTAAGCCGTCTGCCGTATACTGGGGACCATGAAGGATTATAATTATAATGGTTTAGCCAGCGACAGATAACCCACACCTTAGCGAGCGTTGAACCGGCCAGCAACCCCCTCCAGGATTGAAGGGGCAGCCAACTAAGCTGCGGATTGTCTCTATTCTATAGCTTATTACCGTACCCTTGTGAAGGAACGCCGGGGTGTTACCGCCAGATATGCCAGGGAGTAGTTCTGGGGTCGGTCTTACACGGACTGCTATCTGAACTACCCCGGATTCATGTTCAACACGGGTCGGCTTGGCATCCCGCAGCGTCGGGTAGTGATCCCGGTATAAGTTTGTCTACGCGAGTCACGCAAAAGTGGCCGATACGGATAAGGAACAAAGATAAAGGCCGTACAGTACTCCTTCACATCTGATTGGCACTCTCAGTTCTGAGATCCGGGGTGCGGATCCACGTGGGCCAAGATACTCCATGCCGGCATCTATGGGATAGCTTGATGCCAGGCCCTATTATTATGACATGGCGCCATGCGGGGTTAATGGCAGTTGATAACAGCCGGTTCACGTATGTCCGAACGGGGTTCTCTCATCTATTTACCCGTTTGACAACCTCGCGGTCCTTGTTCCAACAAAGAGTCGGCTGGCAGCACCGAAGAGGCCTATCACTGCGAACACCAGCGAGTACCAGGGCAGGCGGGCAGATACCGAGGCTCTGTCTTGCAGCTATTTTGCAGTATTGGCATCGCTAGATCACGGAGTGATACTCCGAAGGCCGTCGAGTGCTGGTGAGAATCCGTCTACCCAGGGGGCCCTTGTCCAAGATTACCACTGACTTGAGCTTCGGAAGCTAGGAAAGTCCTTGGAGCTTGCTATTTCTGATTAGATCCAGATCAATACAGGTAATGTTGTGCTGGGAAGCTCCACTCAAGTCGAGCAGAATATACTCGGGTTGGAATTCTAGTGGCCGATCCACAACTAATGCTCTCAGATCAAGGACACGGACCGTTGATCTAATTAGAAACACAAGGCCTCTCAATACTACTTCTTGAAGTACTTGATTAGGTTCAGCAGCCAAAAGGTCCAAACATGGGGTGTCTCAATGAGACGATTTTCGTCGGGACCGCCTACGTCCAGGGCAGAACTTCCGGCAAGCTCATCGCGAGCAACACCGAGCTAAGCTTCTGGGGAGGCGTCAACCCTGAAACGAGCGAAATCATCGACCGCCACCATCCATTGAGCGGACATTACCTCCGCGGGTCCATTCTTGCTATCCCAGGGGGTCGCGGCTCATGCACCGGTAGTGCCGTCATGCTGGAACTGCTCCTCAACGGCAAGGGGCCGGAAGCAATCATCTTTGAACGGAGAGAAGATATTCTCACTCTGGGTGTCATGATTGCTGAGGAAGTTTTTCAGAAATCAATCCCAGTTCTGGTGCTCAAGAAAGAAGACTTCTGCGAGCTTCTGAAACTAGACGGACAAGATATCTATGTCGATGGTGGCTACGTATCTACCGAGCGGTCACTCAAACAGCAGGGTGGTTTCTCGGGAGACAAAATCACTCAGGATGATGTGTTGGAACTCGAGACTACGCCTACTTTGGAGGGCGTAAAAGTATCCCCCCATGACATAGCTCTACTGGGAGGAGAACATGGCGAAGCAGCTCGTGTCGCGATTCGAATCGTGCTTCGAATGGCTCACGTCCTTGGCGCCACGAGTTTGATGGACGTTACTCAGGTCCACGTCGATGCATGCGTCTATACCGGTCCCGCGGCGCTGGCTTTGGCGGAGAGACTCCGAGACTGGGGAGGCAAAGTCCGGGTTCCAACGTCTCTCAACTCCATCTCGGTCGATCAGAAACGGTGGCGTGCTCTGGGCATCGACACCGTATTTGGTGAAGCCGCGGAAAGGCTCGGAAAGGCCTATACTGATATGGGCGCCCGACCGACCTTTACCTGTGCGCCATATCAGCTTGAGAGCGCACCTAAACTAGGGGAGCAGGTGGCTTGGGCAGAGTCCAACGCTGTAGTGTATGCCAACAGCGTGCTGGGAGCAAGGACTATGAAGTATCCTGACTTTCTCGATATATCTATTGCCCTGACAGGCAGGGCGCCTAGGGGAGGGCCTCATATTGGCTCCAACCGACTCGCTTCACTGTGTATACGAATCTCTGGCTTCAAGAGTATTCAAGACATCGACGACTCATTCCCTCCACTACTGGGCTACCACATTGGAGCCTTATCTAGAAGCCGAATTCCGGTAATGCTAGGCCTAGAGTCGTTTGATCTCACGAAAGACGATCTGAAAGCATTTGGTGCAGCTTTCGCAACCCTATCCAGCGCGCCCATGTTCCATATCGTCGGAGTTACACCAGAAGCACCCACAATTGAGGCTGCACTGGCTCCCGAGTTTGAATCTGTCGACGTTGACTTGACGGAGCTGGCCGCGTGCTGGGAGAAGCTCAACAGCGCTCCAAAGCACCAACCGATTGATCTGGTGTCACTCGGCAATCCACACTTTTCCCTGGGCGAGATGAGAAAACTAGCAGATCTCTGCCGGGGCCGAAGGAAAGCAGCAGCCGTGGCAGTTATTGTAACATGCGGACGCGCGACATATGGCTTGGCCAGTCAGGCAGGGCTTATAGACGAGCTGGAAGCGTTCGGAGTACAGATTCTGACTGATACATGCTGGTGCATGATGACTGAGCCGGCGATTCCGCCCTCGGCCAAGATCATCATGACCAACTCGGGGAAGTATGCCCATTACGGGCCAGGTCTTACTGGGAGGGGGCTCTACTTTGGAAGTCTTGGGGGGTGCGTTGATGCAGCGTGTCGCGGTATTTATGATACGGAACAGCCTCGGTGGCTTTTGAGTGCTCTGGCTTGACGATAGGTTCTCTGCAGCGAGTGCATATAGTCAATTGACTGAGCACTTCTGACAGAAGCACCGGTCCTCGTCGGTTAATGCACCGTTCTGCAAGATCACACTCACGACCTAGGTATTTGGCTACCCTTGGGCAGCATACACCATGAATTTCTGATTAAATAAGAGAAACCTCTTCAAAGCCTTGTATGAACAAGGAAAATATTAATATAGTCTTGAAAACTACAAGGCAGAATATGAAAGCCTCTCGCACACGGCTTGCTCTACCGGCAATCGAAGCGATACAACCAAACTCTACTCGATGAGAACTTGCTTCTCCTTCTTCAAGCTCTCGACGAAGCTGATTGAAACGTTGAGGGTCTGAGCGACGATTTCCGGAGGAGTCAAAGCGAGCCACTGGGTCAGCGAGATATCAGCAACGCGGTCCGACTTGTACACCTCGATCCAGATGAGGTCCTCGGTCTCAGAGGTATTCTCGATGTAGTGGCTAAATGTTATCAGCTTTGGGTCAATACATATGCGCGAGAAGGTCGAGAACTTACCCTGAGTTGTCGGGGAATGCTGCTGTGTCTCCAGCAGAGAAGTCAAAGGTCCTTGCGGCGGCATTTCCGATAAAGATAGTCGCCTTGGCGTGTCCCTGGTGAAAGTACAGCCACTCCTCGGCCTATCTCTTGTTAGCTCGACACTTCTCTGTTCCAAGGGGTCTCATACGTTGGGGTGCCAATGGAGCTCTCGCAGACCGCCAGGCTTCAGAGTCACAAACGTAGCAGCCAAAGTCTTGCTGGCCGGGAAGTTGGTCGAGTCGATCTTGTAGAACTTGCCATCAGTTCCGCCGATCTTCTCAGGCTCATGCTCAAGGGTGCGGTAGACGAAGGAACTCTTGCCCGAGAGCTCTCCGGCTGGTCCGTCGGTCACCTTCTTCTTGCCAACTTTGGCGGGGAGGATATAAGGGGTCGGGTCGGTGACGTTCTCAAACACAGAGGGGTCAACGCCAAAGTTCTTTGCAAGAATGTCCTTGGGCGTGTGGTTGATCCAATCATCGACCATGAACGTGGTGCTGTTTGTATATTAACAGGTTGGCCTAGTAAGGTGACGGCTTGACTTACCCAATCTTGTCAAAGTCGGCTTCATCAAAGACTAAGAGATACTCGTTCTCGTCGGCAAGGCCCTGGACAGTGTGGGCAGCTCCCTTGGGAAAGTACCAGATATCGCCATAGTTCAAAACTTCTTCCTGGTATCGGCCAAACTCGTCGACGGCAGATATCAAGACTGAGCCATTGTAGACAAAGCCCCATTCAGCCTATAGGATGTCAGTCTCAAGTTCAGCTGAGTCACGGCCCAGTTCAACTCACAACTCGGTGCCAGTGAAGCTCTCGGATGGCACCCTTGACCAGGTGCTGCTGAGCACCAGCGATGTCATGGCTCGAGGGAAGATCCTGAATGACCTGTTCGCGGACCCAACCGCCCTTCAAGAGCCGAGTCTTGGAGTCGGAAAAGCTCCACTTGAGGTTGGGAACAACACCATTATCAGTCGACTGGCGCCCAAGATTATCGGGGTTTTGGAGGTCAAGCTCCTCGTTGGTTCCACCTGATTTATCATGTAAGTTATGGAAAATACTCAACAGAAATGCCAGGGGTGATGACGAACCTAGAATGTGACTACCCTTTCCCTTTCCATCAAAGGGCTGACCATTCTCAAAGCCGGCATCGCGCTTCTCAACGTCTGCTGAAGGAGCAGCAGCACCAAGCTGCGTCCCATAGCACAAAGCAAGGACAGTAGAAAAGATGGATGCGCCCTTCATTATGACTACAGTTAAAGACGTCAGAGAACGACAGAGCAGTGGGCGAGGGGAGTGTTCAGATGCTGGAGTGCAGATATAGGTTCGAGTGTAAACCAAGTGCCGCGCAGGAGATCTTATAACCTCCAAGCACAACTCACTCACGAAAACCAGTTCTCGTGATCAACAAGATGGAGATTGTGAAGGTCCCCGTAAACCCAATGCCGACCACCTCGACGGCGACGTCACTTACACAGGCGGGTGAACAAAACCCCCCAGCTCTCAAAGAGACAGTGATCGTCGTTTGTCTCATTAAACTATCAATTAGATTGCATACCGAATTGCGACCACAAATGGCGAAAGACTCTTGAGTTACACCCAGCCCGTCTATGTCGTGCTACAGAGGCAACCACCAGGTTGAAGTCATCTCCGGGCCAGGAACTTTCCGACAAGTGCGCTATGAGACGATCAGCAAAGAAACTGCCAAGAAAGACACAAGCGTGTTTATTGCTTCATTCATGGCTGAAAGGCTGATCCTGGCTTGAAAGCGTGTTTCTGTGAGTGTTGATATGAAATCCGGGGTTTCGACATTTCAGTGTAAATGAGGTGATTGATCTGCGCTTTTAGCACCCAGCTCGTGCGGCTCAAGTTGAAGTGAGCGAATCAGAAACAGGAACTTATGATCGCGTATAGGCATATATTCTAGGTAATTAACGTCGTCTCCCTCGTGTGTGGTATCACCAGCTTGTTTGTTGATCAGCTTCTCTGTTCCTCATCTGAGTTGACTTTAGATGAGAGCCCGCCTTGTCAGGGGTAATCTATTTCATTAGCATTCATATCATAGTTCCAAATCCAAGTGTTACTAGAATATTCGATTCCTTCGTTAGGCCGAGTCGTCGCATCAAGTGGACGCTTTGCTGCGTCGCCTCCTTTCGTGTCGGTCCCTCGTCGTCGAACCGTCGATGCCAGCCCCCAGCTGACAAGGGGTGGAAGTCGCAATCGTAACTAACAATACGTTACGCCCCAAGGTCGAAGCTATTGTGAATATCACTCACGAATCGAGGCTGGCAAAATGCCACGCTGCCAAGTCTCGTCCTGAACGGGATGCCCTGGGATATTCCCAAGGGACCCTGGTCAAGCCCTCCAACTACCGGGCATCTACATGCAGGAGACAGGGATAGCCAGGATCCATAGAGTGCAAGGAGTCGGGTTCTAGGAGACGCAAGGGCTCTATGCCACAAGGCTGATTGCCCCTTTAGTCAATCCGTTGAAGGATCCCGGCCTGTGAGACTACCATCTATTTCAGCATCGTTCCTCTCGTTCGTTATCAATATCGCTCCAAATTGATGGCATCCATTAGTACTGTTGATCCGAGTACGATGATAGGGGAACTAGAATTACACGCAACGGCGAGTAATGTTATTCCTGTTGGACTACGGCTACTCGCTCATAGTCAGTGGAACTAAACAAGCCAGCAACCCTAGCTTGTCCTCGTCTCAGCTGACCATCCCTTTTCGCGCATGTAAAAAGACAAAATCACACTCTGAACAAGGTAAGTAAGTAGCATCGTTGTCCTAGTACGGTGAGCCGTAACCCTCCTTGACAGATCACGAACCATACCACCAGATGAGCAGCTGCCTGGCGGTCCAATCCGCCACATCGCTGATAGTCTAGGTTTATCAGTTTCTCTGCAGACCAGTCCCAAAAAAGATCGGATATGTTTCTTTCCGCCAGCTGCTCAATCTCTTTGGGACATCACATCATCTGAACTAGACAGCATTCAGAAAGAGAGCAGCAAGACGCAGGGCGGAGAAGGTCGTGGCTTCGGAAATTGTGATAGCCGTGAGAAGGAAGACCTACCAGGGGAGTTGATTGTGTTTTAGTGAGGCTTGATGGTACAATCCTCAGTGTGACTGCGGTGGTGGGTGGTGGGTGGTGGGAGGTGTATGACGTTCAGAAGGGTGGTGAGCAGCAGGGACTTTTCCATCAAGAAACGGTATCTGCAACATATATAATGCGTTAGAAACTCCCTCAAACGTTCTCATTGCTCAAGCTCACATCATCAACTTGCTCAGAGTCTCAGTCCGGGGTGATAACAGCTCAAAGTCTTGACAATGCCTTCTTTAATCTCCATCACCGCCCTCTTGGGTGCCCTCGCCTCACAGATATCAGCTTCTCCCGCCGGTCTCGACAAGAAGGGCCTCAGTCTTCCTCCTCTAATACCCAAGATCCCCGGTGTAACCGAACCTCTGGCAGATAACGCTCCGCCGCTGCCCATCCTCCAAGTTCCCACTCCTCCTCTAGACAGCCCTCCCTTCAAAACGTCCAACATCAAGCCCAAGAAGATCGGCTACTTCTGGACCGGAGCTGGTGACAACAAGCACGCCGACTTTCTCGTGACGGCCAGTCTCGACGATGTAAGTAGAGGCTACTCTGGTAGATTTGTACAGACCGCTAATATCCCTGGAGGATACTTTCGGTGAAATCATCCACATCACTGATGTCAACACCAGCGGCAACTCGCCTCATCATCTTGGGCCCTCCATCGATGGTCAGACTCTGGTCGGCGGTGGCCTGCTATCTCTCCTAAAGACTCAGGACACGGCATTTTACTTTGATACCTCGGACCCGTACCACCCCAAGTTTGATCACAGCAACCGCGCCGTGCTCGGCTCAATCACTGACGAGATGCGAGCCAAGCCTGATGGGTAGGCTCCATTTGTAGTCTTATAAATTCCAAGCAGCTAACAGCTACAGTGGCTTCTTCATTACCTACATGGGTAGTGCCGTCGGTACCTCTCCCGGTCGTCTTATCGAGACGAATGCCCAGGGCGACATCATTCACGAGTGGCCCGAGGATGTGAAGAGCACTCTCAACATCCTCGAAGAGCAATTCTCGCCCCACGGCCTCAGCGTTGACTGGGAAAAGAACATCATCCTTACATCTGACTTTGTTGTCCCCATCACCATCCTCAAGCCTACCGCTGGCATCAAAAAGGCCGACACTCTGCGTCTCTGGAACCTCAAGACTCGGGAGATTATCTCCACCATTACTATTCCCGACGCAAGTATCCTGGAAACAGCACACGGCCAGAGTCTAACTCGACGAACAGGGCCAAGGTATTCAGGACGTCAAGTTCATTCCCGGTAACAAGGAGAGTGCTGCTCTTGCTAGGTTAGTACACTCAGAGACTCATCAGTACGGGCCGAGCTAACTCACCTTTCAGTGCTGTCGGCCCAGGCCAAGTCTGGATCATCTATCCCTTCCGCAAGGACTCCAAGGGCAACCAAGGTGTTGCTGAGCTACTCGTTGATCTCGGCGACAAGGCCAAGGAATCCCTCGCCATCTATTCCGACATCTCCGACGACGGCAAGTTTGCTTACTTCACCATGACTCTTGGTAACCACGTCGCTGCCCTCGACATCTCGGACCTCGACAATGTCAAGCGCCTGGATGACCCTGATGAGGATCAGCCCATCATCGGCCCCCACTACGTCAAGATCTCTCCCGACAAGAAGAATCTGCTCGTCACTGGCTACTTTGTGCAGGGCGGAGATGTAAGCCTCTTGGATCGACTTACTCACCTTGGTTACTTGCTAACACCTCGCAGATCTCAATTGTCAACACTCCTGGTGACTACAAGGGTCACTGGATTGACATCAATGGTGATGGCTCTCTCAGCTTCAACCGAACCATTGACTTTGAGGATATTTTTACCAGGACCCGCGGCGGTGCTCGACCTCACAGTGTAGTCATCTTTGATCTGACTGACCCCGAGAACCCTATCTACTATTAAGTGCTGAGTTAGTTGGCATGAAGCAGTGAAGGTCTGTGGCAACTATAATACTCATAACGATCAGTATATATTAATAGGAGTGAATTATTCTTAGGGGATCACGGTTGGGCTGATGCTTTTACTTATTTCTGTACGGCGGTGCTTATTCTTCAAGGACCTTTTCACTTACATATTGTGCCCCTTGAATAACACTAAATCTTTTTATTATTATTGAAGAACAAATAGTCACATTACTATATCCTGTTCCGTGTGTTTTGTGGTGGATTATTGCGGAAGTTGTTGGCTCATTCGTTTGTCTCACTGCTCATTATTAAGCTGCATCTCACCGAAAATTACGGGGTTTTATGGCGATACCTCGCTCAGCAAGTTCGAAAAAGTGACCGTCTCTTGGCCAAGATTCAATAATGCTCATGATATGCAGTAAAGGTATGTCAATTCGAATGCTGCCCAAGTATTTACGTAAACCCACGCGGTGAAGCGTCTACAGCACAATCTGCCCGGTTGCAAGTTACATGAGTGCCTGGTGAATCATGACAGCGAAATGAACAAATGTACGCGTAAAATAAACCACAACAGTGGGATTCATAAGGGGGACAAAAAGAGATACTCAGAGGATCTTAGGTTTAGGTTTTTTGAGAACGGATTTTTATGTTTATTTAGGAGGAGAGAAAAGAGAGAGAAGTATCTTAGGTAGTGATAGAGCTAGAGGTAAGTTTAGCTTATGAGAGCCAGTCCCGGACATATTTAGCAATTTATGAGTATTAAAAACCTGACGAGAGGATTCTCTCACTTGCCTTCAGAAGCAGGACAGCAACGGCACAAGTATTTTTACAAGGAGAGATGTATTTATGAGTGCAGCAGTAATCACGTCTGGTATATAATACGTAATATATTGTTCACTATCAATAACAAGTACTGGCTTCGTGGTCTAGCGGTATGATTCTCGCTTTGGGTTGGATTCCATCCTGTAGTATGCGAGAGGTCCCGGGTTCAATCCCCGGCGGAGCCCATCAAACTTTGATTTTTGCATTTGCTCGCGAATGCAAAGTAAGTACTGTTTGTTATCTTCTTTTTGACTGTGGGTGGAACGCTGAATCTCTCCAACCGATCCCCCACGCTTCATCCACTTACTTCCCTGAAGCTGATGGGAGCTAATCTGCCCTACGCCCCGTCTTTTTAAGCCACTTAAAATGCGCTAATTTGGCCGTGCTAAGATGATCTGGATTTTCGTTCCGAGGGTGCAGGGTAAGTCTATTGAGACGAAGCATCATGGAATGGCCGATAGCTTTTTTCTAGCGCTGTTATTGAACGCGTGTAAGCATAATATCTCTTGTTTAAATGTTTCAGAATGAAAAGATTCTAATTCTTATTTCGTTAACCTGTTTGAGTGAGATTGTTGTAGGTTAAAGCGAGTTTATCAGTTGACTTGTTGTAGAATGAGTGCGTTATGGCACCGCTAACCAAAACAGAAAACGCACACCAAATACATGTAAGAATGCTCACACCAACAATAACATCAATATAAGAGCCCTATAATTACATCTGTTTACCAGCGATGCCGAGCTCCATGTTTGAGCTCTGTCCATAGTTATCGAGAGTATTCCCACTGAAGAACTTGCCTAATACGGTAACCCGCGATCTGCCGACGCGCCAGCTCAAGGCGAGATCATACCCGTCATCGCTCACTCATAGCTGCACAGCAGGGCTGATATAAAGACAGAAAGAACCGGCCTTGTCAATCAAGGTTATGATAATTCGTCTCCCAAGGCTTCTCCCTACTAACATCAGCATGTAACGATGCCTATAGAAACAATCGCATCTGGCCGAGAGGAAGATGGCTCATCACCAAGGCCATCAGTGAGTCGTCTCAACGCGCCAAACAGATTCATCTCATCATTTGAACAAGACTACAACCTACAACATAACAAACGCACAAAACGTGATACACCAGAGACCAACCTTGAGCCTAAGCACCCGCCGCCATCTCCACGCTCCTCCCCCTGACACTCTTCCACTCTGTCAAAACCGCACCGACAATCGTCGCCGCCGCCGTCGCAGCGCCGACCCAGAAGCTCGTTGTCAGCGCATCATTGTAAGCCAGTATCACGCCGTCCACCCACTCCTCACGGATCACGCTGCGGATGTTGGTCGCGCCCGTCACGAGCACCGTGTGCGCATCCAGGCCGGGCACGTACGCGTGCACCTTGTCGATGAGCGTGTTGGTAAAGACGGTGTTGCCAATGACCACGCACAAGGCGCCGCCGAGGGTCTGCGCAAATACCACTATGGCCGTGCCCGTGGGGATGTCGACCATCTCGCACACGACCTGCACCGCGATCAGGGGCTGCTGAAGGCCCACGCCCACGCCGATGCCTGCCATGAGCTGATATCCGATCCACTGGTGCGTTGGCGTGTCCGGCTTGAGGGTGGAGATCATGCCGAAGCCGATGCCCATCAGTACTGACCCGAGGATCATGAAGGGCGTGTAGTAGCCCCAGAACGTGACGGCTGCGCCGGACAGCATCGCAAAGAGCACGATGCCGAGGAGCATGGGCAAGTTTCTGACGCCAGACATGATGGGGCTCACACCTTGGACGGCCTGGAACCATATGGGCAGGAAATACATGGCTGTGAGGAAGCATGCTCCCGTGTTGAACGCAAAAAAGGCCGACGCCCATACCGATCTCTTCCTCAACAACCGCGGGGGCACTGTCGCATTCTCCTGCATCTTGTACTGCACGTACACAAAGATGATGAGCAGGAACACCGCCAACATGAGGAGCGACGTGATGCGCGAGTCATCCCAGTCATAGTCGATGCCGCCCCATTGCAGAGCAAGCAGCAGACAGACGATGGCGGGCAGGAATATGCAAGTCCCGACGGGATCAAGCTGCCAGCACCGGACGCGCCAAGTCGCCGGCTCAATATCACGCTCGGGATCAGGAAAGAAGAAGCCAATGACGAGCACCGTGACAGCGCCGATAGGCAGGTTGATGTAGAAGCACCAGCGCCAGGAGACCTCATCCGTCAAGACACCGCCGAGCAGCGGCCCCACGACCGACGAGACACCCCACATGCCGCTGACGAGGCCGGTGTAGATGGGTCTCCGGTGCAGGGGCACCGAAAAGGCCAGGATGGTGAGCGCCCCGGCAAAGATGCCAGCGGAGCCGACCCCGGCGACGGCGCGCCCGACGATGAGGGTGACGCTGTTGGGGGCGACGCCGCAGATGAGACTGCCAACCTCAAAGATGGCCACGGCTGCTAGAAACGTCCACTTGATGCTCCAGTAGGTGTAGAGCTTGCCAAAGAAGAGCTGCAGGGAAGCCGTGGTGAGCATGTACGCTGACCCATACCATCCCACGTCGTTGAGACTCCCGAACTGATCGGTGATTCTCGGGATGGCTGTTGCTATGATGGAGTTGTCTGGACGGTGTTAGCAGAGCCAGTATAAGAGACGAGGTACCCACCGAGTGCCATGACAAAGACAGCCAAGCAAAGGGCCAGAGTGATCAGGGCAAGCTTGACGCCCTTGGGATACTCGACACCATCGTCCAGCCGCGCGTTCATACGCTCAGGCGAGGATTGGAGCTTCTCCGTGCTCTCCGTCGGCGCAACAGACCTTGGCTTGATATCATTGTACCGAACTGAGCCCATCACCGGATGCTCTCTGCGGTTCTGTTCCGGTAGGTCATAGTCTATGGGGTCAAGGGAACGGACGCTAAAGTTGCTCGGTGCAATAGAAGACGGCCGACTGACACCGTTGGCGTCACGGTTAGTGGTGAGCCACTGGCTGGCGTTTCTGGCCAGTCTGGCTGTTTCGGAGTCGAAGCGAAAGTACTGGGATGATGCCATGAGTGTCGAGTACAGAGACTCCCTCGGTAGACGGACACTGAGCTGCGAACGCGAGGTCGCAGCCATCGAGTAGTCCGGCGCTGACATTATGGAAGCCATGTTGGCGCTCTCAGATGATGTTCACACGTTGAGTCTCGATCTATGGCTGACAGCAGACTCGATGTCTGGGATAATACTCAATTCCCTAAGGGACTCATCTGTCAAGCCGGGGAGACACGAATTTAAGCCCATCACTTCCACATGCTGAGTTGCAGTTCTGCCATCTGTTGCAGACACTAACTGCGGCACCAGGTAGCACGGCCGAATCTTTCAGCTATCTTGTTGACTCGACTACGGCTCGCTGGTCTCACCACCTCGGAGCTGACTGCTATCCGGGAGGATGACAGAAAGCGCGCGTTTCGACGTCAGATCTACACTCGCGGAGGTCGTGGCTCAACACGCCTCGCCCAAGTACAAGAGTCTCTGGATGATGACGGCTTCTCGGGCACAGCACAATGTGGGGGCTGGTGATGGCTTCAGTAAAGACGCTTAGTAGATGTGCTACGGTGAGATCGTGTAGCCCCTCTTACTGCTTGACCAAAGAGACGGATCATCTAGCGGAGCCCGGAAGCCGTAGCATGCTGGATGCATGAATAAGTTCTGAAAGACTGCCGTACTTCCCATCATCTCTGCCGCTTAACCAATGAGGCTATCATCGCCGTCACCCGGTTCTTTCAACTGGGTAGCTCTATATGACAGTCGAGGAAGAAACCAGGAACGCATCGCCGTTCGTTTGATGACAATCGCCGTCCGAGGTAACTAGAAGAAAGCCTGTTACTGAGCCGCACTCTTGCGAGATGAAGCCTTCTACCTTGGCGTCTTAGCTCATAAGTATGGCACCAGCCCTGTTGCGTCACACAGGACATGGCACAGGGTTGTGTAACATCAAGTCAGAACGGCCTCAGACTGTCCATGAGCGGACAGATGCAGCAAGGCGTGGCCATGGTCCTCCGTTTCGGCGTTCCGCGGCGTCACGGAATTTAATAAAACCCCGAGACCGAAGAGATCAACATGGTGCTGGTAGACTTGGAACGAGGCGCCTCGTCGTTCACAACTTGCAATTCTATCTTCATCGGAGGATTTAAACCCGGCCTGAGTCAGAATGACGAGACCGCGTAATACGCAGTTGCACAAGGCACTGAAGTGGATGGCGTTTCCGAATACTAGACTCAAGTCAAAGCCTTGATGAAAAAGTTGCTGCATGTCCTTTGGCTCAAAGTGTATAGCCCTGATTCTGCCCGCCAAGAGAAAGCATGAGCTTGTTCAAGATATATCTTGTAAGAAAGTAAAGATGAAGAGACTCGTACACATTGCCAGAAGGGCATCGCAGTGAAACATATCATACACACAACGGAGACATACCATAACCAGCGCATAAACATGTCTGACTTTAGGAACAACAGGCACCCTTACTGTCCACTTGGAGGGCTATCCTGTGCAAACGGACTTAGACGGATTCTGGGGCTCGCACGTCGATGCCCAACTTCGTCATCCTCAAGAGTCTTTGCGGACCCTGGTGTGAAGTGCCGAGCTCGCTTTGTACCCTTGTCAGCTACAGTGTTGACGTCCAGGTTGGCAAGCTCTCGCGGGCTGCTCTGTGCCGAAATGTTGCTGAAAGATCTGGCAAATTTGCCCATATAAGGAGTTGACTGGTCAAGTTCAGGATGTGTCAACTTCTGGGGGCTCTGAGTCTGTCGTGGGACAAGAGGGACCGGGACACCACCGCCCGATGGAATGTACATCTGTTGAGACACCTTTCGCTGGTCCTGGTGACCTAGACCAACCGTGGTACCTGTGGACAGCGACGACGGAATAGGGCATGTTGTATGCCGCTTGCGATTTTCCTTGCGAGACCGCACTTCAGGTGTAGAGGTGCGTGTCGGTGGAGCTTGAAGTTGAAATGGGACAGGTTGATTCAACAGCGAGGCTGTCAAAGATAGAGCAAAGTCTTCGGGGTAAACCGTATTCTCCGGAAAGAATGGAAAAGGAACTGTGATTTAGTTAGCACGCCGTATAGAAGGCCGAGCTAGCTACCAACCTGCTAGATCACAGTAGTTCGGCTCTGTGGTAGTTGGTGTGTTTGATGGGGCCTTCAAATTCCCCGCAGAAGCCTCGTCATCCACAGAAAACGCCAAATTCGCGAAGCGGCCATCCTCGAGAACGTGCCCTGAACCGTCTCGGGTCAAGTATGAATGACCAGATACGTCGACATTGTCGCAGGTGTTTCTGTCGTAACTAGGGTTCGATGCAGTAGCGAGAGACTGCTGCGGAATGTCGTTCAGCGTTAATCCTGCTTTGCCGGTCCAATCAAAACACACGTTTGAGTCGTCAAACGAGTTGATGAGGTCCTTGCAATCAGGTATCTCGTCCGTATTTGGCAGAGGCATGGTACAGCTCGCCTGAGCTGGTTCTTCTGCGGCATGACTTGTCGAGATATCGGACATGATCCCTTGAACCGTCGGCACTGACAAGTCGTAGAGGTCGGGCAACACTCCAAGCTGGCCGCTGGCATGGCGTCTCGGTGAATGGGCGTGGGATTGGGCATCGTTTGACGAAAATGAGGGGACGGGCATCGATCTAGTGTACGGAGCGCGATGCCACATGGACGGGTTTGGCCACGCAATCCCTGAGCCTTCGAGGATGTCTAGATTTGGGCATTAGTACGGCCTCATCAAAGAGCGAGGGGTGACAGACCTTGAGGCGCATGTTGGAAGGAAAAGGCAACAACGTTGTGGACTCTTTCCATAGGCATGGAGCGAGAGTCGCGGGGAAACCCTTCGCTGATGACAAGTTTGATTCGGCCAAGGTCATCAGCCGGACTCCAGTGGTTCTGCTGAAGGAGTTCCTGTTGGAAAAAGGGGAACTTGAGTGGCTCGAGGTCTCCATCCTTGGACGGGTCTAGGCTTCAATTAGTGCCGAGGCTCTGGTAGAAGCTGATTGGTATCTTACCAAAGGTGTTTGCAATGACATGAGGCCAGCTGCTTGCTCGAGAGAGGGGGGTGGAACTAGAAACAGGGTTAGACCGAGAAGGGCTTGTTGAGAGATGGGAATGCGTACGCAACAAGACGCCCATCTACGAAGAGTCTCGTCTCGTACTTGACATCGCTGAGATGCTTGGTGTACGATTTGGTAAATTGGCTGATGTTCGGAGTATTCCACGAGTGAACGGATATCTGAAAAGGAGTTCCAGGAGGAAGGCTGGGCACAAAGCAAGTGACTGTTGGAAGACCAAAAGAACCATGGATATTTCTGAACTCTGGAAGCGCCATTGTTTAGTCTCGGCCACTGCACGCGTGCTAGAAGAGGTCTTTATACACTTACCTGTGTCATGCACGACGTGGCAAGAGGCTTTGAACTCTTTGAATGGAACACTACTGCCTCGCGGGAACAGGAGGACGTCCCAGTTTTCATACCTCATCTTGACCAAGGATGGAGGCTGGAGGATGAAGCAGCCAAGAAGATAGGCGATACTGCAATACAACGCAGTTGGGGGGAGACTCTCAGAGTAGTTCTAATCCAAGGTGAGGAAGAGGAAGAGGATGAGGGGTGGTGTTGTTTTGAGGTCGCTTGTCCAAGGCGAGGAAGAAGCCTGAGAGAAGGGCAAAGGCAAGGCCCTGAGGCAGCAAGAGGTAGGCATTGCAGCTCGTCCCGTGACTAGACTCCTTTTTGGGACACTATCGAAACAGTTGTGATTGTTAGGAAGGAGACAGTCCTGCAGCTGTGGACAGTCGATCTTGAATGTGAAAGCAGCTTAAGTGTAGGAGGCTGAAAAATGGTGGATCCGCTCCTATGAACAACCACTCACAGGGAGAAACAACCGAATCTGGGGGTTTGGGATGCTCGAAGGGTAAGGTAAGGTTACCGTTGCCCGGGAGCATTTGCCTGTATTGAGCTTGATGACGACAATTGGGAGACTTGGTCCGAACGGAAGGAGCATAGACACTAAATCTTAGGGGAACGAAGTATTGTGAAACGACCAACAGCCGAGCAGCTAGATTCTCAAACCAAGGAAGAGAAATAAGAAAGCCAGTTGGTACAAGTAACAATACTTAGAGAACGGAAGTTGATAACTGGTAGTCGTTAGATCCCTTGATAGCTCATATAATGGCCGGATTGGATGTGGTTTGACGACATATTGGTCAACCTCCGCTCAAAGACCGTCAATACTCAATGTCCCACGCAACGGCCGAGGTCGTAAAGCTAAGTTAGCCAGACACATACAATAGCAAGATCATCACTTATCCACAGCCGTAGCAATTCTTGGTTACGTGATACTCAAACATCCATTGACCTTGCATTGAATCCTTCCATTCTTTCTTATGTACAAATGAGCACTCTCCTCTCAAGGGTCTTCGTCACCCTCCGTCCGGGCCTATTGACCAATGTTAGCACAAGAATATTCCAGGGTCTCCAGTTCACCTACCCTCACGGCTCCGGGGCCGCCCAGCTCTCGCTCCAAGCCACCCTCAAACGATCTGGGGTATGCAGGTCTGTCGGGGTAGTTGAGGTAGACAACTCCAGCCACGCTCATAAAGACGGCGACAAAGGTGCCGACCATGATCGCGCCAGCACCTGGGGTCGTCCAGGTGTACTCCCAGGGCGAAAAGATGCCCAGCAGATCGTTGTCCTCGTGAATGGGCTCACCAAAGTTTCGTCGCTCCTGAGGGTCCCACCAGGTGGCGTAGGGGTCACGGAACTGGCGCTTGATTCGGGGTGGGTTGATGTAGCCGCCGTTCTGCGATATTATTCATCAGCGCTCGACTCCTCTGAGTGTCGTGCGTGTCCATCACTGACCATTCCGGGGTCCTCGGCTTCGCTCAGGTTGGGAGGCTCGGGATACTTTTCGTCGATAATCTTCTTGTCGGTGTACGAGGGGGGGAGGAAAGTTCGTCGCTGGATCGTCGGGAGTCGTTGAGCAGCCGTCAAGCCGCTGCGCAAGGCCGAGGCCCGCACAATTCGTTGGGGGAGCATCTGTCGAGGGAGGAAGAGTCAGTGCATCCAATTGATAACATCGTAAATCCTCAAAAGAGACATACCTCGGGCGAGGGGACAGTGTCGTCGGCGCCCAATCGCTCTGTGACGTGATGTGAATGGCTCTGTGTTGAAGCTTGAGCCAATCGAGGCTGTGATGATTCTCAACCAAAGAGTGGCGCCTCAGGCAGCAAGCGTGGCACGCCAGGCGCGTTCGGGCTCTTTTCGGTTAGTCTCAGGCCAAGTCATGGGCAAGCATCTTGGATTCTGCTCCAGTTCAAAAGTTTTGCTGACGACACTGAAAATTGCGACAGAATCACACGCAGGTCGCCCGCAAGGCCTCTGATCATGTGCAAAATTTGTATGAATATCCGCTGAAGCGCTACGACTCTGTAGAATTAATTTCGCCCCCGCAAATGATAGCTTCGCAGAGAATACGCCCCCTGCCTCTCCTGGCTCCACGTTGCTACTATGCCCGAGACCGCGTCGCCCGCCAACGTGTTGCCCAAGTCGGACCCTGATGTCGATGCCATCAAGCCTGAGAACGGCGTGTTCGAGCCAAGTTCCAACGGAGACGACGCGTTAAACGGAACGACCAATGGTCAAGCTGGCCATTTTGAAGGAAAAAGGGATGCACTGCCTTCCACCAACGGTCATGAACGCGAAACCCCCAATGGCCACTCTCATGAGGGCGAAAGACCATCAAAGAGACGACGCACACGAGAGACGACGCCCGAAACTACACCCCGAAAGATCAAACCCGAGTCGCCGCCATGGAAGAAGATCGTTGCCGAAGGTCCTACTTCCTACACCGAGAACGGACGTCGCAAATCCGGTCGCATCAACACTCTTCCTATGGATATCCAACCTCCAGCCAAAGCCCGAATCACGAGACGATCCATGGCCGGCCCAAGTCCGAGTCCAGCAAAGCCAAAGTCCAAGCCTGAGATTCAGATGACCAATGGAAATTCGAGGAAACTACCAAACGGCTCACACAAACCGAGTCCCGCCAACAAAGCGCCCTCGAGACAAACACCCGCATCAACACCAAAAACCGCGTCCAAAAAAACCCCAACAGAGACTCGAACCTCATCCCGCTCCACTCGTCGCCGAAGTCCCTCTCCGCCACCGCCGCCTCCCTCCCGAAACACAACCAGGTCCCGACGATCGGCACGATTTAGCGATGCGATCCTCCAAGAAGACAAGCCGCTCGACTCGAGGCATGCACTCCGAGATACCACCAACCGCTCCCCTCGAATAAAGTTACGGGTCGGCCGGTCTGGTCATGTTCCTCTCGTGCATCCCGATCAAGTTCGCAAGAGACCCAAGATTGGCACAAGCTTTGAAGACTTCTGGACTCGAGGTGGGGTCATTCCTGTCGAAGAAGGCGGACTTCAGGCGTCCGAAGATGGTCCTCTGTACACCGATGAGATGGCTGAAAAGGACGCTCGAGTCATCGTTCGAATCGAAAAGGAGGTGGAGCAAGGCGGACTACTCTCCCGGGGAAGATGCTCGATATTCTTGCCAGAAGCGGAAGAAGAACCGCCGCGACAATGGGCTCGTCAGGATCACATGGTTAGGGCCATGATGAACTTCCGAAAGCTCATGTTGGCGGAACAGCAACGTCACCGATCGACAGCAAAGAAAATTGCCGAGGCTTGTCGCGACGAGTGGCTTCGACGCCAGCCCAAGTCGACAGAAGAGATTGAGGCTGAGCAAAGAGAGGTCTGGATTAACCGATATCGAATTGTCGCCCGGACCATGTTTGGCACGTGGGAGAACGTGCGTGTGGAAGTTAATCGCCGACGACTTGTGGAGTGGGAACAAGAGGAGCAGAGAAGAGTCAAGGCAGCGCTCAACGAAGCCGTGAATTTGTCAGAGCAGAAGCTCCAGGCTCGCCGCGCCGGACTAGACTCTGATCAGGCCTCGGACGAGGAGGACGGGTTCGACGACCTCAGCGATGATATGAGCTTAGCCGACGACGATGACGATCTAGGTCTTGCCTCGGATGAAGATGATGAGGACGACCAAGATGACCCCGATAGCGATGTCATGTCATCAGATGACGAAGGCGACGAAGACGAGGATCAGAAGGACCTGGGTGATGAGACTCTGACTCAAGAGCAGTTACGAGAAAAATATGCCCATGTTCCAGACCTTGAAAAGACCTCTGCAGACGCAGAAACACCAGCGAGCGGGCCAGGCCGCGAAGATACCGATGCTGTTGATACTGCCCAAGCTACCGAGAATGCCGAGACGAGCGATGAATCCGTGGACATGGACGATGATATGGGATCATCCAACTTTGACAGCAACGAGGAAGTGGAAGACGACGAGTCAGAGGAGGAATCAGAGGAGGACGCAGGCGGCTTACTGGGACTACTTTTTGGAAAGTCAGAGCTCAAAGAGATGAACGACCAGGCTGATGCGAAAACTACGGCAACTTTGAACGAGGACGCCGAGATGCCTGACGCCATTGCCGATAGAACCCCTGCCTCAGGGACCAACGGTGATGCGGATGAGGATGAAATGTCTCTGGTTCAACTTCCGGGCACAGACGACCACGTCTCTGTTCAACAAGACGACGTGACTCTGCAGCCCACAGACCATGACGAAGCGCCAACACCTGCAACCAAGCCCGAAAAAGTCGATGTGGATCATCCGAAACAAGACGACATACCTTCGGAGGATGCTGAGGCTACACTCGCGATAGTGGACGGCGCCGACGAACAGGATCAGGAGGTTGAGATGACAGGCACTGATGAGCAGCTCGATCAAGAGCGAACTGATGAGCCTTCAAGCCTTGCAGGCCCCGAGAAACACCACAGCCCGGATATGGAGCCTGTCACTAACCCGCCGAGTCCTGCACACAGCGGGTCGCCTCCCCCCACGCCAGAGACCAAGCCCTCGGAGCTCGACACTGCATCTTCTGCGGAGATGGTTGTCAGCAAACCCGGCACGAGCACATCAGCTTCACCTCAGCCTACGTCGACTCACAAGACAGAGGTGCCATTCCTTCTTCGTGGAACCTTGCGAGAATACCAACGCGACGGGCTTGACTGGCTGGCCGGGCTTTACAACAACAGCACCAACGGCATATTGGCAGACGAAATGGGCTTGGGCAAGACAATCCAGACCATTGCCCTACTGGCACATTTGGCTTGTCATCACGAGGTATGGGGACCGCATCTTGTCGTGGTTCCGACGAGTGTTATGCTCAATTGGGAAATGGAGTTCAAAAAGTGGTGCCCTGGGTTCAAGATTCTGGCGTACTACGGCTCGCAGGAGGAGCGTAAGCGCAAGCGGCAAGGCTGGAACAACGACGATGTTTGGAACGTATGCATCACCTCGTACCAGTTGGTTCTTCAGGATCAACAGGTATTCAAGCGACGACGCTGGCACTACATGATCCTCGATGAGGCACACAACATCAAGAACTTCAAGTCTCAGCGCTGGCAGACTTTGCTGGGTTTCAACACCCAGGCTCGACTATTACTCACCGGTACACCGCTTCAAAACAACCTGACTGAGCTCTGGTCACTGCTGTTCTTCCTTATGCCCGCTGAAAACGGCGTTGGCGGGTTTGCCGACCTGCAGGAATTCCACGATTGGTTCCACAAGCCCGAGTCGCAAATCTTGGAAAGTGGAAGAGAGCAAATGGACGATGAGGCACGCGCAATCATATCAAAATTGCACAAGGTGCTCCGTCCGTATCTACTCCGTCGACTAAAGGCCGACGTCGAGAAGCAGATGCCCGCCAAGTATGAGCACGTGGAGTTTTGTCGACTCTCAAAACGCCAACGTGAGCTTTACGATGGCTTCCTCTCCCGAAATGACACCAAGGAGACTTTGGCCTCTGGCAACTATCTTTCCATCATCAATTGTCTGATGCAGCTCCGGAAAGTCTGCAACCATCCCGATCTGTTCGTCGACCGACCGATTACGACCTCATTTCGCATGCGAAAATCGGTCGCCTCGGACTACGACGTTGTTGAGCAGAGGGTGCAGAGGCTGCTCCTGGCCCCAAAACTCATGAGTGTCGTCAATCTGGCCTTCCTCAACCTCATCCCGACACATTATGAGCACCTGTCGACAGCCCAAACAGATCGGGTCTCGCATCTGAGTTCACACCGAGTGTTGATGGATCTACGGGAGGCCCAAAGAGCCCGAGCTCAACACACCCACCCGAACCTCGATCCATCAACTGTAGAGTCCAACATTGCCTATCTCGAGAGTGGTGCAAGATGGGGCCGTTTCGAGGAGCTCCAACACTGCGTTTACCTGAATGCGCTGCGTCGACAGCAGAGGCCAATCTACGGCAAGAATTTAGTGGATCTGCTCACGATTGGCACTGACAAAAGGCCCTACAAGCCTCGTCCCAAGGTTCCTCGCCAAATCATGGCTTGGCTCGAGGAAGAATCCACCCTCATTCAGTCCATGATCCCCACTATCGACCAGCGCGCAGACAGCTTCAAGACGTTGATCGAGAAGTTCTCGTGCGTGACTCCAGCAGTTGTAACAAGGGATATGGAGCAGTTTGTCCTTGGCCGCAAGGGCGTCCAGGCTTTCACGGATGAAGATCTCAAGCTGTCCGCACCCATTCGATGGGCACCGTTTCTACCCAAACAATCGCCACCGGATCCTTGGCACGAAGGTCGGATGAGACTGAGTATCCAGTTCCCCGACAAACGTCTATTGCAATATGACTGTGGCAAGCTCCAGATCCTGGACAAGTTGCTGCGGAAGCTTCAGGCTGGTGGTCACCGCGCCCTCATTTTCACGCAGATGACCAAAGTGCTCGACATCCTGGAACAGTTCTTGAACATTCACGGCCACAAGTACCTTCGTCTGGATGGCGCCACCAAGGTTGAACAGCGTCAGATCCTCACAGACCGGTTCAACAACGACCCTCGTATCCTTTGCTTCATCTTGTCGACTCGGTCGGGTGGTCTCGGAATCAACCTCACAGGTGCCGATACCGTTATCTTTTACGATCAAGACTGGAACCCCGCCATGGACAAGCAGTGCCAGGATCGATGCCATCGTATCGGACAGACCCGCGATGTGCACATTTACCGCTTGATCAGCGAACATACCATCGAGGCCAACATTCTTCGAAAAGCATCGCAAAAGCAGATGTTAGACGACGTGGTGATTCAGGAGGGAGAGTTCACAACCGACTACTTTAATAAGCTCTCTGTCAGGGATGTTCTTGGCGACAAGGTGGACTCGACAAGTCAGGGCGTGGATGCCGCGGACGCAGCTTTGGATAGAGTGCTTGGTGGTCCCGACGCCAGCACTGATCAGCGAAGAGTTGGCCGAGTCCTTGAACAAGCAGAAGACAGGGAAGACGTGGCAGCTGCTCGAGTAGCGGAGAAGGAGATCCAAGCTGACGATGCTGACTTCACCGAGAAGCCCAGCAATAATGCCTCTGGTACTTCAACTGCGCGGCAAGGGTCACCGGTTGGCAAGTCGGTTTTGGACGGGGGGCTGGATGATATCGACACCCCTCAGGAGGAGCATGTCGAAGAACAAAACGCGTGGGGCGACAAGATGCGCACCATCGACGATTACATGCTCAGCATCATGGCCGAGCAACTCAAGGATACCAAACTCGAACTGCCCAAGGACAAGAAGAAGGGCAAAAAGAAAGGCAAGGACACGCGCAAACGATGAGAGTTTGTGAGCGCGCATGGCGAAAGAGCAAAAAAGAAAGGCGCACTTGTATACTAGCAACCGCATTGGGCACACAAAACATGGGCACGGAACAGAACATGGTTGTTTCTTCTTGTAGAATGGCTTCTGTATAAGGCATCGAGGGGTTGGATGTACGAGAGTAGTAGATATGGCTTCTTTTTATTGCATGCATGGAGTTTCTGGGGTGAAAAGGGACGAGCCGCGGGTGGGAGCATTTATATAGAGCTTGTAAGAATTGTATGTGACGACAAAACCATTCTCCTTGAGCTGAAATGCCCTTTTTATGTGAGAAGCCTCGCTATAAGTATAGCTAGCTCGAAGGCAACGCAGCACGATCGTCTCGCAGACGGTGAAGTTGAACTATACGTCTGCAGCAAGTCTTCATTTTTTATGTTTCTGAACAAGTTAAGACAATATGCAAACAACATAGCAAGAGTCTCAAGACGACGCAGCTACGCAAACTGCCTATGAACCCAAGCTACCCTCGGGCAGCAAACCTCATGAGATCCCCATGTTATTCACTGAGACAAGATGTAAGCATATCTGTGACAGCGACAGACGGACGAGATGACGGATTGTCCCGAGGCCTCTGGCTGGCTTTGGGTAATACCAGGGTCAAACTCGCCTAATTCTTCAATGTCTTGCGATGTAGTATTAGCTGCCATGATATTATAAGCGGAATTGGCGTGTTGATGTTTTAGTAGGGATCAAAACAGACACTGGGTCCTGAAGGAAGACAGAGGCCGCGAAGAGATGGATGCTAGGAGTTTTGCTTGGAGGTTTACGTGGTCTTGAACCTTTCCAATTCGAGCCCGGTCTGTCAGACACCAACGCCATTCTTTTTTTTCTTATCTGAAAAACGTTCAACATGAGTCTTGTGCTTTCTTGTTGATAGCCACATGTAGCGGCTTAAAGATATGGCTGATTGCCTCAAGTTAAAGGTCAATAGGGAATTGGATAGAAATCACTCGGTATCAGGCCAACTCTTCTTCCATGTTCAGGCGTGCCACGGCCCTCATGGCTTGTCGGAATTAGACAGTTGAGATTGGGACTTTGGACTCTGGCTTATTGCTTCTCGTTCTCCTATGACTCTCTTTCGTAAACACTTTAACCGAGTGACTTGGCCGCATGTGCTCGGGCTCTCTTCCGTAACTTCTTTGCTTCCTTCACCTTGCCCATCCGGTGGTATACATTTCCAAGAACGCCGAATACTTCCTGATTACAAGCCTCATCATGCTTATCGCACTCTTCTAGAGCCCCCTGCAATATACGCTCTGCCTCGTCCAGCTGATCCTGCGCCATGTAAGCTTTGGCTAGTTTGGTGACCGTTTTGACGTCCTCATAGCATTCGGTTTCGGGCGAGTTGGGATCAGTCAGCAGCATTGCCTCCCAGAGCTCTGCTGCAAGCGGATATTCAGCTGCTTTCCAGTGAATCTCGGCCAAGTCGTCCATTGCGTCGTCATGTATGGGAAGCAAGATCTTGTCTGCAGATGTCGCATTCTTGATGACCCAGGAGTGCAGCTCTTTGGCATCTCCAAGCTTACCCTGAGCTGAAAGGAAACGCCCGAGACGGTTGATTGCACGCAACACTTCGGGTTTGTCACTCTTCCAACTGGCCAGGTCCAAGAATCCCTTTTGGTACCATTTCAAGCTTCTCATTATACCTCTTCTTGCTGCGGCTTCTGTGCTGTGGGACCATTGAACTTCCAATGCCAAACGTGAGTAGGTAATCCGCCCTCTATCACTGAGGAAAAGTACTGAGTACCGATGCTCTAGGGCATGCATTTGGAAATATCTTGCAGAGTCTCTGTCCGCCTCGATCATCGAGTACCCAAGGAGCATCACTATTGCACTTGCCAAATCGCATCTACCGCCAACGCGGTAGGGTAATGTGGAACTAGGTGTGAAGCCCTTTTCTGTAAGAGTACTTTCGTAGTCTGGTGCCAGGTTGATCAGTAGAGGCGTTGTAGTCTTTTGGTCCAGAAAGGCCCAGCTTCGTAGCAGGGCGTAAGCGGTAGGATGAATGCGATGGATGTGATCAGTTGAAATGAGCCAGGTCGTTAAAGTGAGCTGCAGGCCAACACTTAGTTCTCTGAACCAGTCGAAACAATTGGCTACACGGCTTTGTCTTTGCAGTATTCTCTCTGCGTAGCTCTCGACTGAGAATTTCGTGTGGTTGAGGTACGACGCAGCGTGTGTGAGAGCCAGTGGTTGGCCACTCAACAAAGAGATGACTCCTTCGCATTCATGACCTAAAATGATGCTTAGTGATTTATATAAATCGAAGGAAAAGCCATGACTCACCCGGTTCCATGTTGTACCAATTTAAGAAGATCGCCTCGGCGAGGGCTTCATCGCCTCCGTCAACCTCAAGTACCACACAGTCAGAGATACGACGACTGTAATCATATCGGCTAGTTGTAAGTATTGTCCCTTGTTCGAAAGGCAAATCTTTAATCCAGTCGAAAGCGGACCCTGACCCGTCCATATCCTGTTGTCCATCGACATCATCAAAGATCATCAGCCACCCACGATTGGCTGGCGTGGAGAGCCATTCCAACATCGTCTGTTCTCGAAAATCAACTTCTGCATCGCTAAATTTGTTATTGGACTCTTCCCCATCTGCCTCAATTAATGCGATATCATGCTTCATCAATTGTTCTGACCTGGCGTCAATCCAGAATACCGAGGTGAACTCGTTGCCATACCGCCGCGCAAAGTCAGCAGCCAGTTGGGACTTCCCTACACCATATGTTCCAAAAAGGCAAACGATGGGATATGCACCCGACGGTATGGATTTGTACATTTTGGATCCAGGCAAAAGGTGCTCTTCGAGCAGCGCTCTGAGTGTCGGCCGATCAACGTAGCTTCTAGTATCTGGAGCCCCTGGCAAATCGAAAGGCTTGAGTTTGTAGTCTGGTATGTTAAATTCCGGTCTAGAAGCAGTCGAGGGGCCTTTGTTGGTGATAGGGGCAGATCTATGAAGACCTTTTTGCAAAACTTCCCAGTCTGTCGTCTGTGGTTTCAATTGCACGAAGCTCCAGTCCTCGACACTCTCGTTATCCGAATGGTGCTCTTCACAGTCTTGGTAGATAGAACCCTCGGAATCTCCGGCTTCTGATTCCTCAGATGCAAAGGCATGGTTGAAATTATGCACCGAGAGCGATGTTCGACCAAGTTCTCGGTCACTACTATCGGTCGGTAAGCTTGCGATGATCTCGTCATCGCCAAGCTCGAGGTCGAGATATGATAACGAGAAGAACGATGCGTATTTCAGATGCATTTCGATATGACTTGTCAAGTCAGTACATGGACTTTTGCGAGTCAATGGCTTGATATCATCGGGTACGCAGTCGCAGAACGGACAAACGGATGGCTCCCTGGTTGCTACTATTCGGTTGCGCCTGGCTCTTCCATTCATCTGAGAAGATGTGAGCTTTCCGTTATGTTCTTCCTTCAGATGAGCCAGGAACTCGTTCTTGGTCTCAAAGTCGAGAGGTTCAGGGTGGTCGAGATCGCAATGCCAAGTTTCGGTGTGAATGCTGTGTGCCCAGTTCTTGGTGTGCTGAATTTGCATATGAAGTTCCCATTCATCATTGCGAGCGAAGAATTGAAGTGGCTCTTTGCATTGCTCCGAAATGCAGACGTAGTGCTGAAGATCGCGGTCGACATGCTTCCTGTACGCAATGAGTATTCCCCATGCATATTCCGAGGTACAACACATACTTCCATGCCTTTCCGGTAACCGGAGAGCTCCCTAGAGGCTCATAACATATCATACACACAAAAATCCCTGTCTCGGTATCGCGCTTTGGAACAGGCGGATACGGGAGTTCATCGTCGCCCAAATCCCGGACTGTTGAACCTGTGCTAATGATAGAACGGGAAGGCTTCGCTCCCCCCATACCCACCTTGTGCTGTCGTATTATTGTCGAGGGAGAAATGCGAGAGGGGGCTGTGTCGGCATCTGTCACTAGGTGCCTGTTCCGACAAGGTACTGGGGCGAAGTTTTCTTTCGGTTCTAGAGCCTCTTCCTCTATCGCGTCTTGATACATATTGATCAAGGGCTTTCGTTGTTGTGCAAGCTTCTCATTGTGTGATTGAGTGTGTTGCAAAGAAACTCCTCGGGAGTGAACAGACCGGGCTAGTTGATCCAGCAGACTCTTTCTTGCATTTGGGTACCGCATTTCGAGCAGCCGTAGACAAGAAGAGGCACTAGTTCCACTCTCATTCGGCTGTCTCGCAGCGTGTGACTGCCGTGAGGATCGTCGAATAGAGATTGCCAGGGTGAAGAGACGCTCTAGAGTCGACTTGACGGTAGATGTGCCCAGAAAATGCTCAGGATCTTCCAGGTGTTTCTCTGCTGCCTTTGGCTCCCATGATTCATTTTCTCTCACTATTTCAAGTTTAGAGAAGGGATATAGAACTGAAAAGACGGGGAACAAACCCCAATTCATGTTATCCTCAAGCATTTTGAGTAGATCCAGGACCATGTCCCTGATCTCATCGTGGGTAGAGAGTCGGGCATCCAATGACGCTCTTGGTGCCGCGAAGGCGCCTATATAAGCCGCCCAGGTCTTGAATTGACCTCGCACCTCCTCGACAAAGGCGAAAGCCTGGTCTGAAAGGTCCTCATCGTTTATGTACTCATCAAAAAGAGCGAGGCAAGTTCTTGCTGACTCGTAGATGGGCTCTGGGGTTTGACCTTTGGGGAAAGCCATACCATGATTCATCCTCCGAGGCGACGGAACTATGAGTACGTGATATTCAGAACAGTCGCTTGACAATCCAAATAGAAAGAGAAGCTTGAAATGTCGTATGGTTGATGTTAGGGCGCATGTTTTCGAAAGAATCGATGGACGCTGACCTGATCTCTCCATGGAAAGACCAAACCAGGGCAAACCAACTTTCAAGCCTCACCTGGGCAGGAACGACTATCCAATTGTGTCTAGGATACCCCGCGCATCATATGCATGAGGGCCTTGCAATTTAGGCAATATACCCAGGTGCTTATGGATGAAGAAGTCCACAGCCTGATCTGCTTCATGTCGTACTGATGACCCCCCGCAACTCGAACTTTGGAACCAACAAGAGGCACTCGGCTGCCATCATCTTCTAATGCCTCTTCTCTAGAGCACTTTAGAAGATAAGAAAGAGTCCTGGGCATCTTCAGAAATGCCCGAAAAACTTCGGCATGTCGATCTCTTCTTCGGAACCGTCCATGTCTTCATTGCGTCGTTGCCTGAAGCCCCGGATCGAAACAAGCCCCCGGGCAACAACAGTACGGAACTGGCATTAAATAACTCAGTAAACGACCTTCGCTTTGAGATTCGCAGGCTTCGAGATACGTTTCCGAAAGAAGCGGCAGACGTCGACTCAAAGGAAGAACATCCCAACGCCGAGACCGCTTTGGAAGATATCGTGTACCTGCTCAACAGTCTTGTCAAAGACACAGTTCCTGGCCAAGAGACTCCAGACTCAGGTTTGGTTTGTGCAACCTATTCCCTCTACTCTCTCAATGCCATATCCCCCAGAGGGATTTGCAACTCACTAACTGCCTTTGAGCCCTTAGCCGAACGAATTGCATAAACTGCACTGTCTCCAAAAAGAAATACTCCGTCTCAACCTACCTCTACGTGTTGATGGTCTGGTAAAAATCCCGAAAGAAGTCAAGGAATATGTGTGCTACGCCAAGCCTGGGAGTAACAAGGCAGTCGAGTACCGTCGCATAGCGCATCTGGCACAAACTTCCAACAATACCATGGACCGCATTTTCTCGCCGCGTGCGACCGACTTGGATGAGAAAGGCCCTCAAGTCTTTCACGCAGACCGCAACAGCGAGGGCAACGATTCTGGGAGAACCGATGGAAAGGAGCTATACTTTGCTAAGAGGCTGTCTCAAACAACCAAGACCGTGGCACAAATCCTGTCACAGTCGAAATGTGAGAAACCTCACTCGGCCTATATCCACCTGAGCGGATTTGAAGAACCCGAGGTCCTCACAATGATGGGCGTGTGCGGCTCGATAAAGAAATGGAGGGCTGTACAATGGACTTCCAGTCGTGGTCACAACAACAAAACTGCAAATTTGGGTGCGATCTGCAATGAAATGAGAAAAAGCCATCGACTCAAGACCATATTGCATATAGCTGTGGACTCGGATGCTTCATGGCTGCCGAATGTCCCGCCCAAGTTGACAACTGCCATTCACACAAAACCCCCAACTGACACCCTGAGGGAACTTATAATGCCCAAGAATAACGAGAACAAGAAGACCGGATTAAAGAAATCAGAGAGACTGAGAATAGCGACCAAATTGGGCAGATCCTTGTTCTGCTTGATTGGTAGCCCTCTCCTGCAAGAGTCATGGAAGTCGGACACGATACGATGCTCAGAGGGCGACCTTTTTGTCCTTGGGATGTTTCCCGCGAACCCGGAGTGCAGATTGGCTATTGCAGATGTCACCAAGTCATTCATCCTCAACTTTGGAGTCTTGCTCTGGGAGCTGTTCTTCCAGGGACAAGTGAGTATTATCAAGGACGACGAAGACGAAGACGGCGATGACGCGTCTCTGTTTAATGCACTCGGCCGTATGTTGGATGATTGTCAAGAGGGCAGGTTCGTCGATCCGCCTTGTCTGGATATCATTGGCAATTGTCTTACCGCCTGGTGTGACGAGGAGGCAGACGAGGAAAAGATCCGGGACAATATACACCGCAAAGTCATTTGCCCGCTGACAAGATATTGGGAATCGTATCGCCCTCCCGCAATGAACAAGACCATCTTACTCAAGGACTCACCGCCTGGATATCCTGGAATCGGTAACTTGATGGACAGTCGGGCATCTTCTTCAACTCTCATCCACGGCAATGGGAGACCGCTTGGACCCGCCCGGAGCCCACCTCCAGGAGTGCAAGGCGCAGCACAGCGCATTCCTAACTCTGAGGCATCTGGCCAGCCTACAGAAGCGGCACTGTTAGCATCTAACGGGGCGGTATATTCCCTGGGATTCACGTGGGTGACTGTGTTGACTTATACTTCGTGCAGATCACAAGCAGCGGGTTATGGATTGAAAGGTTTCACCAAGCCCATGCCAAGATCGCAGGGCCACGGCAGACCACTTCGCCAAGAGCCAAGGTTGTCATTCTTGACACCGGCTGTGATATGAAGGATCACTACTTCGAAAGTGTAGGCATCGACCGCGTTGATGACTGGCAAGAACTTTGGTACGATTGCTTGGGCGAATCTTCTGAGCCAGTCGACGAGGATCCAGGCCGCCACGGCACAGCGGGAGCTTGTCTACTGTTACAACTGGCACCAAATGCGAGTGTTCATGTTGTTAGGGTTTCAAGAGATGCGTATAGTCTGGAGAAGGCCACGCAGGCCATTGCCCAGGTACGTGCTGTGAATTTCAGATTGACCCGACCGTGGACTTACCGCGTCTCTCAGGCAATCACACACTCCGTGAAAGAATGGGATGTCGATGTCATTTCCATGTCCTTTGGATTCAGTGGCGAAATCGCGTGCATTAGAAGAGCTATTGTGGAGGCAGAGAGAGTGAAGGGAGACAAGATCTTGTTCATCGCCGCCGCTAACAACGGCGGCTTGAACGATCCTGAGATGTTCCCTGCCTTCTTTGAGTCTGTGATATCTACTCGCGGCACCGATCATGATGGGTCGTTTCTTACAAAGTACAACCCAAAGTCGTGGAGCCACAAGAGCGGTCCTCAATATGGCACTCTTGCGCAAGATGTCCCATACGGCTGGCCGTTACGAAACCCGACAAAGTCTGGCTGCTCTATAGCGGCACCCATTTTGGCAGCCATTGCCCTCGTCATAATTGCTTTCGTTGATGCTCAGGACAATCTGGTTAACATGAGAAGACTGATACGGACGCGGAGGGGTATGACGGCCGTGTTTGACGCGATGGCTGGTAAACAGAACCAACAACAAGACAGGGTGTACCTGGCACCATGGCAGCTCTACGAGAACAACAGAAATCCTCGGATCATAGTAGAACTTGCACTATCGGGCATTCCACAAGAATTTCTGCCGGTTGTTATAGATAGAGGTGGGTGAGCTGGGTTATCTCGAGCGAAACATCTGGTTAGGTATATAGAACTGGCGGAAGCCAGCTCGTATCTGTACTTTATAAAGAGGTGTCTAGAATTTCGATAGCCAATCTTGTTTATATGTCTCAATTACCAAGATGCCAAGCTGCATTGAAGCTGACTGTCATCCAGTTGAAGACCGCCACGAACCCTCTGAACAACAGGAGCTGACTGGCTTCGCAGGGGCGCCGCCATTGGTTGACATTGTGATTCTGCCGCAGTTTCTTCCCAATATTGGATCAGGCTGAGGCTATGCTATGCACTGCGCCCCATCAGAGGTCTTTGTGTAGGCTGCTGGAAGCACACTCATATAAGTAGGCTTCCCAGGATGATTAGGCGACCTTTTCTCGACGAAAGAAGAACAAACAACGCGGTCCTACTGCATCAACGCTTTCTGATAAAAATACATCACGATGAGTAACGTTCAAAATCCCACGTATTTCCTTGCTCCTAACTGGAACTTCCCGCGCGGTGGAAGGATTGCAATCGGAAACATCGTCAGAAACCCGTTAAAGCCTCACATGTGCCTCATTAAAGCAGACCCAAACGAAGCACCTCCTACAACATCTTCGCTTGAAAGAAACTGGCGACTCTCGGTTGAGACTGCGACAACGAAGCGTTTGACTCTATGGGGGGTCTTCCTCGAGAAGATCACCCTCAACACTACTGCCCAGCAGAAGCGCATCAAGAACGGGACATTCAGCATGGACTCTCTCGAGACCATCTATCTATCCGACGATCCATCTCCCGAGGAAATGAAAGCACGATGCAACGACATTCGAGTCCGCGAGTACATGCGCCTCGACAGTATGCTCTGCAGTCCCGTTTACATGGTTACAGGGATCAAAGTCGCAAAGGGTTTCAAGCTCGAGGGCGAAAAGAGCTCCTCGGCCATTTTTGCAGCCGACATAGGCGGAGAAGTAGCTCCGGAAGCGAGTGTTGGGGCTGGAGCTGGGGCATCAAGCTCAAGGAGAATCGCGGATGAGTTTGAGGCAGATGGGGACATCGTGTTTGCCTACCAGCTGATCAAGATCAAGCCCAAGGGCTGGACGAAAGAAAAGAGACTCGAGACTAGCGAGTATCAGCACCGACAGGCTTTTCTCAGCGATGAGGAGGAGGCTGATGAAAAGATTGAAGTTGAGGCCGATGATGTTACGTGGGAGGACTTGAAGGAGCTCAAGGCGGCTCAGGTAGTTGACTGTGACGAAGCTCGTGTGGCATTTTCGACTCCGAAGGGAACATGAATTACCTGGTAATAAGTATGGCATGAGATGCGAAATATGAGAGTAATGAACTTGGGTCATGGACTGGTCTGAACCCGATCTCGTAATTGGGATGCTTGCTGAGGCGGAGAGCAGCGAAGTTGTCCACATTTACTTGTATTGCTCAGCTCTCGTAACTGGGCACTACAAATAAACACCCGATATTAGTACTCGAATTGTTTGTTCTACTCCTAGTCCTGGCATAAGTTGCGATGCCTTCGCCGACTCAGCCCACCTGGCGTCGTCTGCCCGGGTATGCTGGAGATGAGGGCTACAGCAGCCAAGAGCATCCCAGGTAGTCTCTTTAGCTGGTCGCTCCTGCAGCATTGACTGACCGAGTTACTCTTCATATTGGGGATGATGCTGGACTACAAACCCAGCTCCTGACAGCTTAGACCAGACAGTTTCATCTTTCCGCCGACATATTCTGATCAGCGCTCAAGCCGCACGTTAACCCCAGCAGTATCTATCCCGCCAAACTACCATCGTCATACAATGTCTAACGAGTCGAAACACAACGATGCAGGCACCTCCAATAATACCAAGCTCGATGCCGCCTCGGTTTCGGTCTCGGCATCAGCATCATCATCAGCACCCCAGATGCCCGATGTCGCGCCGCCTTCGTTTGAGGAGTCCATGGCTGCCGATCCAGGATGCTTCAGGACCAGGTTCGCTTGCATCAGCTTCAACGAATCAGACCGCATCAGACTCATCAGCTTCTCCGAGCGCGAGATAGCTGCGGTCCAAGAAGTCATCACGACTCGGTGGTCACGCGGCATCTCCAGCATGCGTACGTACGCCGGGTCCCACGAGTTCAGAGTCTACGGGTCTCCTTGGGACTACTCATTAAACGGCAACGACGATGCGCGGCGGCTGGTGCTTCGTATTCTTGAAAGGTTGTACGACATGGGCTGGGTTCTGCATGGAGCCATGGATGCCACTACGAAGTCGACGAGCAAGGGTAGACCAACAGCCCTTCTTACATATATACAGCCCGAGAATGTGACTCTGACATTCCCTGCAGACTCTCTCGTTTTTCGCAAACAGGACCCTGTGCCTCCACCCTGCGACTGGATCAGCATCTCCTTTGATGGCGCCAGCAAAGTAAAGATTGTCGACGCGCCGCCTGAAGATCTAGTCGCCGCCATTGTCAAGGGTTTTGGTGGCGAGATATACAGCCAAGAGTTGACGGCCGATCGGCTCAAGCTCAAGTTCAAAGGCATGCCTTGGTCGCCGTCGTCTGAGGAGACCGTACGATCGCGGTTGAAGCTCCTGTTCCTGCTCAAAACCCTCGAGCACGTTGGTTTTACTCTCTACGCGACGGTTGGTGCGAGATACGTTGGTGATAAAGGATCAGCAGATGTACTTGTCTGTCAGCGACAGAAGGGTTGGGTTCCGGGGGCTCCCATCTGGCATCGCTAGACCGGCGGTTGCTTTGCCAAATTCATGTCCATCGCTCCGAGATTGTATCACTATAAAGGTGGCATTTGACTATTTGGAGGGGATAATAGACGCCCTTTAGCATAGCAAGAAAGAAACGGCGGTTTAGATCGGTTCAGATGCGCATGGACATGGTCTGCTCAAGCCGCCTCGTGAACACGAACACTTGTAGTCTGCAAATGATTCTGCAAGTATCTACCCACCCCTGTAGATCGCGAATCATGCCAAGGTCCATATATTACGGAGCATAGCAGACGAGTTTACGGAAGAGACATGCGGGTTCCGCGGCTGGAGCTTATGGCGGCATCGTTATGATTTATGTACTACGTGAGGTGCGTTCTGAATGGCATCGGTGCATGAAACCCTGGCATGTCACTCACATATGAGATCCATGGATGTGGATATGATTTTCACTGACCTTGGAGGTGGAGAGTCATGCCTTAAGTGAGGAGTTATGTTGATTCTGGAATAGAGAAACTTATCAAAAGATTTACTATTGTCTATGCTGGTAGTCAAACGCAACGACTTGGAGTTATCAGACTCGTCTGCTTGTTGAGCCTAGGACGCTGTCGCTGAATTGCAACACGTACACAAGGGAGAAATGGCAATAGGAAACTATATCGTCCCTGATTCGCCTCAAAAGTGCTTCGCCTTTGATACGACTCAAGTGGCAGGCCTACCTAGGCCGTGGTAATCCGACGTTAGTCTTGGGGCATATATCTCTGGGCGACATGCCCTGAACTCTAATATGAGGAGACTAAAACCAGGGACTGCAACACTAATTAATCCATGTCCCGCCAATCAAGCGTCGAGTAGCAGTTGTCAGTCGAGTGGTTCAACTCCTATCCGAAATTGATTTATACAGCGTCTGATCCTGGCCCTGTTGAGCCGGCGCGCCCATGCATGCCCGTCATCTCAAACAGACTAGAAGAGCCAAACCGTTGCATTTGGCTTTTGAAACGGACGTCAGCCGAGAGACTATGTTACCCAATGTAGCACATGACATGCACCC
This sequence comes from Fusarium zealandicum, assembly GCA_013266195.1. Classification (NCBI taxonomy): domain Eukaryota; kingdom Fungi; phylum Ascomycota; class Sordariomycetes; order Hypocreales; family Nectriaceae; genus Fusarium; species Fusarium zealandicum. The sequence goes on along the minus strand of JABEYC010000033.1, from coordinate 153 downwards.
TCTTGGCCTTGACTCGCGTACCACGTTGGCGGTTCTTGACACCCATACGTCTCTCCTAGCGTTGAACGGGAAGTCAATTTGCAACTGCCACTCGATTGAAATCTGTGCGGGACGGGCAGTGTATAAAGTGCTAATTTATATATATATATATAT
>JABEYC010000032.1:0-19510 GCA_013266195.1 Fusarium zealandicum | reverse complement strand
TGTCTTGCCAACGCACAACCCCCCCCCCCCCGGCTTACAAGACACGACCAATCATGTGCTGCGCCGCCTCCACCACCCTGGACTTGCAGCCTTCCAATCAGCGCGTGCCAGAGCGACGATGCAACTTGAGACAAAGAGCGGTTCACCGAAGAACCCCAGCCACTCAGACAGACTATGCATATGCATTCAGCAGACATTTTGGTCAGAGATGATTTTTGTCCAGACCGCCAGCCTGACCCCTTCACCTCTTTTATCATGCCACCTCTAGTGCAACATATCCATTCGCCCTGCAAGGCGCATCTGTCATGCGTTCTCCGTCGTACCAGAGCCCAGCCCCAAGGTGAGCCCGGTGCGTTGGCCGCAATCTCCACCTCATGCATGGACCTTTTCCCAACAGTCCACGACATCAAACCAGTAATAGACTATATAGCAGATGGATAATTACCTCAGAGCACCGGCATCTACTACAGTACACATGTCCTCTTCCAGCCTTGGACAGATTGTCGTCGTGACTATTTATGCACGTCAGCCGCATGTGGCCTCTTGTGATTTACGAACCGTCTCTGACAGGCTCGTTGATGGCGTGTTGTAAAGTCTCCAGCTCATACAGCCCTAGATTAGTAACCGCCGTTTGCTGTCAACTGCATGTCATCTCAATCAAGTTGATCTCACCAAGTACCCTAAACCACTTCACCAAGAAATACGAGTGATCAAAACGCACCTTGCACACGATACATTATCTCATCTCTACTTTGCGACTTCTTTCATGCCCCGTCTATCAGCCTTCAACTCATCCAAGGTCGACCATCCTCATCATCCTCATCAACTGCCTACTTTTATACATGCCTCCGACTGGCCAAACCCTTGCCGCCCTATCCCAATTCTGACAAGCCCTACTTTCTAGAACCCTTCCTCGGCACTGGGTGCGGTTGCGTGGGTATCCCCTAGCACATCACATCATCCACCACCTCTCACTCACATAGCAGACAAAAAAGCCTCATTGATAGACGCATAGATTCATTGATGCATGAGACCAGGGTGAAGGAAACTACATCTTCACCATATAAACCATATAAACATGGGTATAATACAACCGCTATCCGACCATAAATAACCTTGACCAATGTGCCATATTAGGCATGCTGCAACTCTCGACTGTGCATAAGACATAAGAGCTTCCATGTGCTCTCTCTAGTTCGCCGTTTTGTCCCGTGTATGTTCTTTGTGCTTTTCTTCCTTATTTTTAACGGTTTGGAATCACCTATAATCCTCTCCCAAACCGCACATCAAAATCCTTAAGCACGCTCATGATGCTCGCCGCCTCGACTTCGATGGGCATCATCGCGCCCGGTGGTGCAGGGCGGTCACCCGGACGAGGGGTGGCCTTGAGCTTGGGTAGCCAGGAGCTGATGTCGTCCGCCGCCTTGGAAAAGTTTCGGTGACTCGACAGTGTTTGGTATGCCTCGGCACAGCTGAGACCCAGGCTGGGCAGGCTGGGAAGAGAGATCTTCTCCGGCTTCGGCTGGGGCTTCGGTTGGGACTGGGGCTTCGACTTGCAGCAGCCGCCGCCGGGACCCTTGCCGCCACAGCAACCTCCAGAGCTACCGTCCTTATTCTTGAAGTTGGCGGCCATTAGACGACAGAAGAGTCCAGACTTGGGATCGGCCTGGCACTGAGCACAGCTGCCAGGTCCGTTAGGCCCACAGCCTCGACGCTCAGAAGATTGGCTCTGAGTCTGTGTCCGACGAGGAAGCTTGACAGCACCATCGGCCGTCATCTCCATGGCCAGGCCAGGAGTTCCAACATCAGTCTCTGATGGAGGAGGTGTCTGAACTTGGTGCGAGATGGGAGGGAGAGTATCATTGGGAGTCATGGCGGGTGTGGCCAGTGATGTGTCGGCACAGACGCAGTATGTTCCGTCCTTACAGAACCCACAGCCATCTCTGAACGACATCGAGTCTAGTGAAGGGACCTGGGAGGGAGCAGAGTAGGGGTCTTGGGGGGCAGCCTTGCGAGAGAACATGGCCGTAAAGTCGGTCTCGGCGTCGGCATCATCGTGGCCGGGACTGGGACGGTGCCTCTTCTCGCCAGACATGGCACCCGACGACGAGGCTGGACGCTTCAGGTCCTGAGAGCGGCTCATGGCCTCACTCACTTCTTCAAGGCACTGGCAGCTCGATGTGAGACCGCACTTGCCGCAACCGTTGGCGGCGGTGTTCATGACCTCCTCCGCACAGGCACACGGTCCGCTTGGGGAACAATTCCCACAGGTGATGGCGGTCTCAGCATCATTCGTTGAGTTCATGTCGAGAGTCTCTGGGGGGGAGATGATCTGTGAGATGGAGAAGGAATGGCCCGCCTGCCGGTCTGGACGTGCCTCTGGGAGACTGTGTCTAGGTTGCTGACTGGTAGGGCTCTGAAGTCCATCAAAATGATGAGACGTGCTCATGCTTCGTGACTGGTAACCCGGGTTGAAGACGCCCTCATCTAGACGACGCTTGAGAGTCTCAGCCTCGGTCTCAACACGGATACGGTCCTGCCGCTCCCGGTCGAGCATGTTCTCAAGCAGCATGCAGCGGGAGCGGAAGGACTGAACATCGAGTTCGAGCTCATGGATCTTATCCTTGAAGTCGGTCTCCTGCTTGTCCCATTCCTCACGCTGTTGGTCAAGCTGCTCTTCAAGCTCGCCAACGCGGGCGGCCCTCCGCTCACGGAAAGCCCGCTGTGCTGCGCGGTTTTGAGCCTTGCGCTTTGTGGGCGGTGTGTCAGTGGCGGGCTTTCTGCCGGGCTTGGGCCGCGGCGGGATGACCCATTCCTTGGAGGTCATGGACATCTTGGGAGGCTCCGGCGGTGCCGGGTTGGGGCTGATTACGGACGACATGGCCATCTTGTTGATGGAAGGAAGAGCAGTGCGTGGTTGAGGTTGTGCAGGTGGAGGTGGCTGCGCACTCGGCTTAATGGAGAGTGGCGTCCGGTGTGGGGCACCAGTCGTGGCTGGTGATGCCGGTCCGGGTACGGCTGAGATGGCACGGGGGACAGCTGAAGGTCTTTTACCAGCTGCAAGAATGGGAGTCCCAGCACCAGGGGACTCGACAGTTTGGCGTGGAGTAGATGGAACAAGAGGGCCCGACATGTTGGGTGACGAAAATGCCTGATGTTATGTATAGATTGTGTGTGTGTGGCGAGACCGGCGGGTCCCCTTTCGGTCGGTCGGTCGTGATAAGCCAAATTGGGTCGGAGTTCCGAGATGGCAGAATCTGGAGATTCAAAAGCGTCGTAATCGGATAAGTCGAGCTCGAGGATTCAATCCCTCTATTTATCAATCGAGGACCCAGTCGTTTCAATGGGTGGTGGTGGTGATGATGTGAAGAGCTGGTTGACAGATTCTCCGACAAGATTGATAAGATTGTGGGAAACCCCGTCCCAGCTGACGTTGCAGGGCTGCAGGCGTTGCGGCTTCGGCTTCGAGTTGGAGGCACGGCTGGTAGCCAGAGGAGAGTCCAAGTGCCAGCGTGTTGATGGACCCATTCGTGACGCGTCAATGAAGATGCAGACAAAAGTCAATCGAGATTTCTCCAAAGGTCATCAATTGGAATGACGATGGAGAGCTGATGAAAGAGGGGAAGCGGAGGGTGGGATGGGCAAAAGAAAAGGGTAGCCGGGAGGGAAATTGATCGTGGGGTGCGTCGCTACTTTTGTGCCCCGACCGCAACCGACGGTTGGGAAGCCAATGGTCCGATTCAAGGAGACGATAGGTGGATCTGATCTGATTGATAAGATTTGATTGATAAAAATTTCGTGCTCACCCACAGCGCCAGGCATGAGTCAACCCACGCCAGGCCACCCTTAAAGTGCGGGTTGGAGCAGCGTCTGACCATTCAGGGCCTTCCTTGTGAGCTTACCAGCAATTACGACGGAGCACAAAAGCGGGCTTTGCGCAGTCTGATTGCCGGCCAGGCAACATCAGGCACCGAGTTTATGTGGTTCATGGGGGCCTTCAATCAGTCATAGCAAGGCAAGTTCCGCCATCACCCGGGCCCTGTCTTGAAAGTTCCTCTTTTCACTTCTCCTCACTGACTGTGCACCCCCACTGCAACCCCAACAGCATGGCTACGTAATTTGTTTGAGCCGCCCATTACTTGACGTGACCGACAAGGTCTCATCAGAGCTTTGTTCGTCATGGGCGATTGATAAAGAGGTTGATCTCGACCGATGGCCATCATCCACCGCCGGCGCGTTCGGCGTTTGATATCTTGACGCGCTAAGGATACCAACGCCCATGGAGAATCCCCCGCGAGAAGGCTCTGCTACTCCAGCTTCCCCACCTGCCACTACCCTCTCCAGGCCCTTCCAAGCTTCACATTTCTTTCAGGTGTTGGTCGGTATAAGCTCGATCCAAGTCGCTCGAGCCCTCACCTGGAACAAGCCACCGGCGTTCATCGGAGCACGCTCCGCTCACATGGCCCCCGCGACATCTGTTGATCCAACAGTGCAAGGGTCCTCGGAGCTCCGACTTCGCTGCCACCACCCACCCGGTTTGCAAATCCTCAAGGCGTGGTTTGCAGAACAGGCATTTCTGGACTGTGCCCACCCTTTCTCGGGACTGTGAGAGGCCGGTCGTGCCACCTGCGCCCAAGGCTGATCCATGTCCGGAGCCGGAGACACAATCATCGTTGCTGGTCCGTCTCACGGAAACGAAACACAATAACTCACGGCACCTGGATAGATTTGGTTCGTTTTTGCAGTTATCAGCGTGCAACTGTCAACCAGATTAGCTGATGCGACGTGATCCTAGATCTACTATGTAGACTGTCTTGATTCTGACGTGCGCACAAGGTGTGCATACACGCATCGATGCACACCTGACATGACCTAGCCACCCCTTCGGCATGGTGGTAAGCAAGAAGTTGCACGTCTACTAGAGCAACCGACGTCGACACCGATGGATACCGAACCACGCTCGACAGGTGGGCGGCACGCCTTTTCTCAACAAACATGGTCGAATCGTTGATCTTACTGTCTTCCCAATGAGGAAATACATCGTCTCTCTCAACGCACTGCTTGTATCCCACTCCGATCTTTTATCCTCGGCTACCGATGCTTCACACTCGACCGCTTCGAAACGTAATGCGTACCCGCTTCTTCGAGCCCTCTTTTCTCTCACGTTTCTCTTGGCTGTCTTTTGATTCTGCTTATCGCGGGCTCGCGTGGGATTCCTCCCTGGCCCTCGGCTCTGAGCTCCACATGCGCTAAGCCTTTTTGTCTCAACTCGTGCTTTTGGAGCTTGCGAATCAACGAACAGGGCGCTGGCAAGCCAATGAAGGAGCTTTATTGTGTTTGCCTCTAAAAGTAGTATGGAGTTGGATAATTTGCTCAGTTGAGGGTTCCTTGAACAAGGAAAGATATGTATTGAAGCTCGACTGTCCAAAGTGTCACTAGAACACGGCGTAACAACTCGGTCACAAAAGTTCACGAATTGGTACTTGTTCTCTCTTCCCTAATTCGTAGAGGCCTTTGAGGATACCAGTCCAATTTCATACTCTATATGTAATCCCAAGCAGCTATATCAAATCCTCGGTGTGTTTCTTGTGATGATAATCCCCGAACAAAGCCACTAGCAACCAGTAATACCAGGGTTTATCGATAAGATAAACAGCCAGCAGATCTTCCAATCGTGGTTAGCGCCGCCGAAAACGGCACGTTCCGCCACGATAGCTCCTCCTCCTCCTCCACTTCCATGCCACCTCTCTCTAGTTAGTGGTGCAGCATCTAGACACATACAGAACCACACCACGGTGACCAGACACACCACCGCCGCGACATCCACAATGGCCGCCGCGCCGGATCCTCTCGCATCGCCTCTCTCGGGCCTCGGCATCTCCAATCCGGCCGCCGCTCCCTTCTCCCTCTCCGACTCCGACTCCTCCTCGGGCGATGACGATGCCCCCCTACCCTTCCCCGAGGCCCTGCCGCGCGCCGACTTTCTAGCTACAGACTTCCAGCCCGCCGCCTATCTCTCGGCCTTGCCTCATCGCCACCAGACCCTCGAGGACCTGCGCTCGGATCTGCGCGACCGGAGCGCAGCCATCAGCTCTGAGCTGCTCGAGCTCGTCAACTCAAACTACACGGCCTTTCTGTCCCTGGGTAGCGAGCTGCGCGGCGGCGACGACAAGGTCGAGGATGTCAAGGTCTCCCTTCTGGGCTTTCGGAGGGCTGTCGAGGAGGTCAAGACTCGGGTATCTTCACGAAAGGACGAGACGAGGACTCTTAGTAGTGAGCTCCACGGTGTGCGGACTGCCATTGAACAGGGCCGCAAGATGATTGAGCTATCCGAGCGTCTCACAGCGCTAGAAGAGCGTCTCGCACTAGACAGCATGCCAGCTTCCGACGCTCAGCGGGAATGGGAAGACGACGAGAGTGACGAAGACGAGGACGAAGACGACGATGGGATGCTTGGGAGCTCGCCAACAAGACTTCTTGCTTCTGCTCAGGAGTGCAGTCGTATTGTGACCCTCGTCGAGACACTAGACCAGGATACGCCTTTTGTGATGAAGATGGAGGAGCGTCTGACTCGCTGTCGAAACACTCTACTACTGGATTTGGGCAATGCGCTCAAAGAGGCCAAGAAAGCTGGTGTGCGCGGTCAAGACAGAGTCCTAAAGTGTCTGGCGGTGTATAGAGTGCTGGATGCCCAAGCTGATGCAGTCAAGGCCCTCCGAGGCAGTTGAAAAGAGAACTCTTGTAAAAACAAAGTCCTATACTTAATGATACCCACGTCAAGCCAAAGAGTCTCGTTCACGAGGTCGTCTATTCGATAATATGACATATGATACAATAATACAAGCCCGGCGCTCCTACTACTCAGAGCACTTTTACATGATGCCCGACAAGGCCTCGGGGGTAATTTTCTCCTCAGCATCCTTCAGCTTCCCGTTCAGGCTCAGGCCCGGCCCATGAGTCGTGCTGAGAACAACCTCGTGGACCTCCTTGTGCACCTCCTCCGAGATCTCGGCACACTCGCCCTTGATCTTGGTCAGCAGCACCTTGATGTTCGCCTTGAGCTGGTCGGGCGAGTAGCCCAGCTGGCCGATGGCCATGCGGATAACGCCCTGCCTTTCACGGTAGTCAGCGGCGCCGGCTGAGTCGCGCATCGACTTGACCACGTCGGGGACGATGGTACGCATGCGCTTGCTGGGCATGAGGCCCTTGGGACCGAGGACCTTGCCGAGGCCGGCCTTATTGAGGGCCTTTTCGCTGGCCTCGTGGCAGATGAGGCGGTCGAAGTTGATCTGCTCCTGGCGGATAGCCTCGAATAGGGTCTCCTCGCCTACTGCGACGGCGCCGGCTGCGGTGGCCTCGCGGGCGATCTCGCTGCCATCGGGACACACGACGGCGATCTGCCAGTCGCTCTGGACTGGGTGGGGGAGGCGGACACTGTTCTTGATGACGGGGCCGTTGCGGGCGGTCTTGAGGTTGATATGTAGCTCGTACTTGACTGATGCGGGAGGTTGGCCGACTTCAACGGCACGGAGGACCCTGTTTTTGTGTCCGTTAGCAGGCTGTTTCCATTGTCTGTCGTGTCCTCCTTTCTCAAAGCCCAATCAATATCCTGTTGTTCATTGCCCTTTCTCAAGTCTCCCCGTGACTCGCACCTCGCACACTAACCTCATAGCCTCGCATAGTGAGTACTGCGGAAAGTCCCTCTTGGTCAGGTTGTGTCGCTTAAAGTCCTTAGGGAGTGCCTTCTTCTTCTTTGTCGTCTTCCTGATTCGAATGATCGAAGCCTGTCGAGTCTGCACGGCAGCCGGGGCGAGGAATCGCGGTATCGAGGGAATAGCGGGTCGAGGGGCCTGAAGGAGGGACAGCCTGGCCACGGAGGCCAAGCAGCGGTCGATTGGCGCCATTCTGGGTGGGAATTGAAGCTCCTGGCGGACCGACCCTGGATCTTGGAGGAACGCGCAAAAAGTCGAGGTGAACCAAAGCCTTTGAAGGCGGGCCTGGAAAGTCAGGCGCCGATTAGGGCTTATCGATAAGGTTCACATCCAGGGGTCTACAGACGAACGGCAACGAATGGAAGTGTAGAAACAATAATTAACATGCAATGGGCATCGATTGACTTTTAAGTTAAATTATATGCAAGGTAAGCTGCACTGGAATATACACAGCATGTATCGTCTCTCGGATCTCACTTATATACACGTTGGCCTATTAAGCAGTCCTCGCCCTTACAACTCCCCCACTAAGGGAGGCACACGAGCATATCCTTCAGCTTCTCCAACACTACACCCTGTCTCTCATCATTCACAGTCGTCTTATCGGTAGCGTCACCAATGCTAACCGAGACATAACATCCACCCTCGAGGATAACATCAGTCTCGGTAGGCAGGCGCTCACCGCCGCACCAGTTAGCATCAGGGGCAGAGAACGCACCAGGGTTGATGCGGCTCAGCACAAACTTGAACTTGGACGCGTCGGTGCATGAACCCTCAACCTTGGGGAAGTTGACGTTGAGGAAGACGTCCTTGGGCAGGTAGGGCTTTCCAGAGTCGACAACCTTCTTGACCAGCTTCGTGGCCAGCTCGGCATACACGAGACTGCGCTGGGGGACGGGGCTCGTGTTGAACGCCGTGTTTCCGCCAGAGGCTCCGGAAAAGGCAATGGCCGGAATACCGGCGTCGTGGGCGGCATAGCAGGCGGCGCCGACGGTGCCGGAGAAGGGCACTTGCAACCAGAGGTTGGTGCCGACGTTGGGGCCGGCAACGGCCAGCTCGGGCGCCGCGCCGTCCCACAGTCCGGGGCCGAAGGTGTCGATGCCGTACTTGATGGATGTCACTGGGAATGAGTTGACCCAGTTGAGGTCAGGGCGCTTCGGGTCTGAGCCGGCCGGTCCGCTGTTTGCGGGACAGCTGCTGTACTGGCACGCCTCTGTACGATCCTTGGGCGTCTCATCACGGGAGCCTAGGCGTGTTAGTTGATTCCAGGGTGATATGCTAAGCCTGCGGCTTACCGCTGCCCGACTTGTTCTCAGCTGGGGCCGAAAGAACAACGTCGTAACCGGCTTTGTTCAGGGCATCATTGAACGTCCGAACATATGACTCGGCCCAGCCGTCATCGTTGGATTGCACGATCCTCACTGCCTGGACTGCGAGAGCGGGTAGGATAGCGAACGAAATGAAAGACTTCATTGTGATGGTGAGCAAGAGAGTAGTAATGAAGAGCGAGGGGAAGTATGCTGGTCGACACAGTAAGCACAACACAAGAGAAACGCCAGAACCCAACCTACAAGAAGCCCTCCCGGGTCTATATAGACTTCCACATAATTACATCTAGGTATAATAAGTTCATTAAACTCTCTCCTCGACCCACGACCAATACCTCGTGAGACGGATTCGCAATCCCAGCACCTAAAGCTACCAATTAGCACCAAGATACACCTAGTCGCCGGTCTCATGAAACCTCCAGGTCATAACCCCAAGCCCGCCATCAATAACACCCGAGGCAAGCACGTGCGATTCCACTGGATCGTCGGGGACAAAACAGGAGGATGGGCATGCACACGTTTGGCGCTGAGTGGTAGGTGACCCCGGAGGAAGTATGACCTGCAGAAACGCGCCTACTCGCTTCAGGGCATCCGGGCCGAGCCGTGTAGGGGAGCATCGGCGTTGAAGTCTGGATTTGAACGGTCTCGGTCGCGGATCAAGGTCCCCCGTGGGAGGGTTTGCGGGGATTGTTATCGCAGCTGCCGGAATCGGTGTATGAGCCGGCGCAGCTTCGGCGCCGGGTGGAGACTGTGCGGTTACTTCGCCGTTATCCCTTGTGCATATGCTCTGTTCAACTACTACGTAGCAAGACATGACAATTGGTCAGGCAACATGCAGAGATGTTTCTTAGGACACAGCAATAAATGGTTTATGATATTAGGCCGCAGGCATAACCCGCATTTACCCATTTCATACAACGCGTTATCTATTCATCAAAGAGAGCTATGATAGAGAGGTTGAAAGTGCCATGTTCCTCTACAAGACCAATTCATTGGTCCTATCTATATATTATAACAAAGTAACTTCGTAACCGTTATCGGAGGGCTCCTTTTCCACCAAGGAACGCTGATCGTAGAGTCGTCGTAGGACCCTTCGGGATGAAGGCCCGATAAAGGATGCTGATCTCAATTCAACTGCCCAACATGTGCCATCCCATGAGTTAGCATAGAATTTTTAGTCCGTACCCAAGGGTGATTTACCTCTGACTTTTAAACGTGAGTCCAGAAGCACAATCCTGATGCATCTTCATGACCGTTCCACCTACTTCAGGCTAGCTACAGTAGATAAACGAGACGTATATAGTTGCAATAGATTTATCGGCACTGACTCTATAGCCTGAATCCCCAAAGGGCTCACGGGGTAGGCCGAGGCTTCTCATTGGCGTTTAGTAACAACCAGAACTCCAAGATAGTGCGGCGTTGGTTTCACAAGTTGCTCGTTGCTTAGCTGCTGACCATGATATTTCTCAACCCCTTGTGAAGGAATCCGGTTGTTCTCATGGAAGAACTCCAAAGGGTGTTCTGTAGGCGTTCAAAGGCACTAGCTAGTGGCACTTTAAAGGAAATATGTTCACGTCTGAGCAAAGAATATAGATTTGAAAGAACAACAAAGGTTTCCAAAGTAGGTGTGTGAGTGAAAACATGTATAAATTATTGTCCACCTGCTGCCACAGGCGTCAACACAATCTGCTTGTGTATTAAGCTCACAATCGATTTGTACTCGATGTAACTCTTGCATAGATCTGAAAGCTCTGAATCACTCGTCGCTCTCCTCCAGAATGCTTCTAGTTACCATCGACATCCACTCTGTAGTACGCACTCCTCTCATCGCATACTCTTGTCACCAACGGCAGTATGGCGCCACTTCAACTATCGGTTGCTGTCTGCAAGTCCCACGGCAACGGGGGAGCCAGACATTGGATCCTCATGTTGGCCGAAGAAGGGGCCGAGCAGGGAACTTGGTACCACTCCACGGGAGGCCCAACACAGAACAAACCGTACACGATCGGGATCGCAACCAAAAGGATGGACAGTCGAGGTATTGAGTCCCTCCACTTCCTCACGGTCATAGCTGACAAGGACAAGAACAAGATCAAGGCCGCTGTTTAGAGAACGCCGGCTAGGTTCTGCCAGAGATGGGTAGTCGATGTACTCGGCGACCTCGAGAAGAGAAACCTGGTTCCGGCCGGTAGCGAGGCGACTTGGTACCAGGCCATGGAAGTAGATCCTTACTCTGAGGATGGCGCTTCCCAGGACCAGGAGTAGTTGGCGAGGGCACATGGCCAAAAATGGATGAGCGAAGAATTACGAATGTTTCGGCGGTGGTATCCTGGAGATCCACCGAGACAAGGTAAGCTAGGGATGAGGTTTTTTTTTGAGTATTTTGCATTTCATGCATTAGTTTTCTTTTTTCAGGTAAGTCTAGATGTGAGAGAATGTATTCGTACTTTAAGTACTTGGGCCTACCATGACTATCATGCAAGGTGGTCAACATCGAAGTTGTTATGTGTGAACTATACATCTGCTGCCACCAGCTTATATAACTCCGTTCCCTGCTGGTTTTCTTTGCTCACAAGACCTAGTCTCTGACGAACCCGAAGCACCAGCTAACATTTAGTCTCTGCATCCAGCAAGATTCGTAGATGAGGATAGTGTGACTGACTTGAAATGCTTCTACTGTATAGACACGAGAGAAGTATATCTAGCAACAACCAAGACTCGCGACTTTTTCAGCATATTGATTCCACCACCAAAAGACTACTTAGCCCACTGTGTCTTCTTCTCAATGAATTCCACAATATCATCAATCTCGTCCGGAATCTTGTACCAGTGTCCCAAACCCTCATAACACTTCCATGACACCTCAAACCCAACTGATCTTAGTATCCGGCAAGCCTCTTCACCAAGCGCAGGGTTGACTTTTGGATCCGCTTCTCCGTGCCCAAGAAATATCGGTGTCGAGAACAAATCTTTACTCGCCTGATCTTCTGTCGTTTGAAGCGCTAGCAGTTCTCTTGCGTGCTGATGGACTTTGACGATCGCGTCGACTGAGCGTTCGTCATCCTCTGATGATTCGAAAGAGTTCTCATTGTCAGAGAAGAGGTCTTCGTCCGAGCCATTCAGCTCATCACCAATGTTCAACAGTTCATCAATCTCGGTCGCAAAGGGTAGCCAGCCGCTCATGCCAATGAATCCGCCAATGGGAGACCCCAGGGCAAGCAGGCAGCTAAATGCCATCGCGCAGCCTTGACTGATCCCGCCGATGATGATGTTTTCGCGCGGTACGTTCTCGACTTCGTGTTCAATAAGAGCCAAGATCTCACGAGAAGATTGCTCAAGACCTTGCAGCTGAGTGTGGCTGCGGTGAGAAGGGTCTTCTAGTGAGGCAATGTCAAACCACTGCGTCAACATGGCGCGCCGGAAAGCAGATGATCGGCGTCTCTTTGCAGTGGGAAAAATGAACCTCGCGCCGGGAAAGAGTTCAGTGAGGGTTTTCCCATCAGATGTTTTTCCGCTGTCGAGAAGCTCAGCTCCAAATTTGAAGCCGTTTGATCCAAGACCGTGGAGTAGAATGAGACTATGCGTGTGGTTGGAGATGGGCTCAACCACGAAAGGTGTTGAAGCAACACGGCGTGGCTGATCGCTACCTCTTGTTTCAGACATGGTCGCTATGCAAAATTCTGCCCGAGTTGAGACGATTAAGCAATGAGTATGTTGATGGAGAGAGTGGTAAATTGAGAATCACAGAACAGGTAAAGATGCGGTCTTGTTCGTTTGGCCTCTTTCTGTAGTAACCTAACTTCCAAGGCAGACAAGTGCCTTCTTGTTGGTCCCCAAACTGAGCAAACAAATTATATCCTTCTTTCAAGCAATATCCAAGCTTGTTACGCAGCATCGGCTGTCATGTAGGCACCCGTCATGTAGGTACACTATTAGAAAGCGTAATTGATAGATTACCATCTTGAGAGTATGCGCTTACATATGTGTGGCTATGAGCAAACTCAAACAGCACCCGTGACAGGCCAAAAACTGAATGGTGCTCCTCGGTAACTATTTCACGATTATTGGCAGCCTGTAAACTTGATGTGTGTCCTGATGAACAACGGTTCTTTGTTCCATACGCAGCCCGGGTTAGTTGGGTGGAACGGCTCTTGGTGCTCGCTTCGGTGAATTCCCTAAAGGCCAATTTTCAGGTTATACTAGGCGTGAATTTTTAAATCAATGTCGTAAATATAGAGAACTTGCAATATAGTAAACTATGAGTAAATCAACGGTCACCATGCAATCTCTATATGCAAGCAGCCTCTAAGTTTTGCTCTTTCATGTAGCAGCTGCCTACCCTACACTCGTATTTGACCTTTTAGGTGACGGGTCGAGTACATAGATCTGCTTAGATCAAGACTTCAAGATCCAGTCGGATCGACTCCTGTTAGCTTCGTGGAGACTAAATCAGGGTGGAGGTTAGCCGCAGGCGGTTGTCTTGGTTTGGTGCCATTTGGGGAAGTAACCAAGGCTATCGCGCGTTTCGCCTTGCTCTTTAATAAAGATTGCGTACCCTTTTATGCATCATAATTCTCGAGCCCTTTTTGTGCTAGTGTTAGCATCCTCCCTTTTGACTGACGACGACTCGGATGCACTGCCACCACAGGATTTGGGCCAGACCGTTGCCGAGGCCGCGCGGCCACTTAGACGATTGCTTCTTTCGAGTGTTGGCCAGTGAGATAAGTATCCAGCTTGCCCGTACCCCCGTTGGACTTGATAAATTCATTTCCCCAATCTCTTTCCACAAAGGTGACGCTTTTGTTGTTCAAAGTTGACTGTAAGTGTTCCCCGTCATGGCTCCTTTCAGAACCAGTAGAAGTGTACACTCGCGAGTCAGGGAAGCGTCCATTATTGAACCCTGGAACCAGGTGCTGACAGCTCAATTAGATCGAACAAACCCTTCACGTCGTCTCGAGCTCTTGCAAAACCATTGACGAAGCAGAAGAGAGGGTATACGTACCATAGCCAAGCCGAGCCTCGATGGACCGAAGCCACAATCTACCAGCAAGGATCCGCCGATTTAAGCTTAAACTTGGGCACGAAAGCCTTCAGCCAGTCAGCTTCCGGCACGGCACCACGTTGTCTCCCCTTGCGCACACACCCCGGGAAGCGAGGAAGGAAGGAACGGAATCGACAATCCCAGCCTTGGTCCAAGTGGGCAGGAGAGCAACGCTTTAATGTCCGGCTCCCACTTTCCCGAGATATGACATCGCGCGGGCGTTGGCTGTTCGTCACTGGCTGGATCCGATTGGCTGATTGGTGGGAGGTTAGGTACCGCTGCGAACAAAATAAAACGTGAGCGCGGCCCCGTGAAAGGACGGGAACTTTATATCCTCGTGGCTGCCGTTTCAAGATGCGATTTCTTGATCCGTCGCATCTTTGGGGTTGAGAAGGCAAAGAGTTCGATGCTCCTGCCTGTTTGGTTTGGCGTTATCTTCCTTCCCGTCCCTTCGCAAGATGGCAGTCGCGTGCCCACCTTCCGCTCTTGTCTCTTCCCTCCGACCCTTCTCCTCCCAGACTTCTTATCATCTTCACATTTCCAGCATCGATCTCTTCTCCGGATCTTGATCTCTACCAGGAACCATACGACCCTTTTCAAAAAAATGCAGCTCATCGTGTTCGCTGGAATTTTCCGACCCATGTCGCTTTTGCCTCTTGGAAGCTCTGTTCATGCTACCACCCAGCCTCGATCGCGTCAATCAGCAGCCGACGACAACTATCAACATAATCATCTCTCGAAAAACTCCAATCATCAGCTGTCTGGACATCATCCTTTGCATATAAAGCTTGTGCTTGGCTGGGTTAATATGACACGGGCGTGGATCTGTGATGGACGTGCGCGAAGCATCTGAGACCGACGCTCAAGCGCAGACAACAGGCACCTTTCATACCGTTCAGTTACAAGAGAAACCACTCGATCCCGAATTTTCATTAACACTTCAGTCTTTCTTCTCTTGCTTGGAATAGATTCTGGCTTATCTTTCTAGAAACCTTTCTGACAGCGGTGTATCTTGGCAACTACCACGGAATCCCTTCCTGTGTGGTCTTTAGTTGTCGTCTGGGAATTTATACACATCCGCGGAGAAGGCAGCTTTCCTGCCCTGATCCCCGCTTCTGGTCCCATCAATACAACGATTCCAGGCTTCCTGTCTGGGCGGAATTCGATTACTCCGCACAGCGGCCTCCCGCTAAGATCGACATCCCCGAAGATCTGGCCAACTTATAAAGGAGGTCGGCCTTCATCTATCTCGGATGCGTTATGCCATGAATATTCTCGAATGGCCTGGGCTGACACCAATGGACCGTCACTGAGGCAGTCAACGCTTGTCCATCAGCAGCATTGGCTCTACTCGAGAGCCTTGCACATCCTAGATCTATCGACCTCGCTCCTTCAGCTTCACCCTGGTTGCTGAGCTTTGTAATACCCGCAACTTCGATATCAGCATCAAACCACCTTAGGACTCTCTATGTACCCCAAGAAACGGTCGGATGTCAGCTCGTCTGTGCTAGTGGATGTGGTTACTGATAGCCACATCGGCTGTGGTACCGCACGCGCTGCTTTTGCCCCGTTCAGAGCTTAGCTGTCGGGGTTCGAAGACCACTATGTACTTGACGACAAGTTCTCCCTGGCTATCGACCGCCACACTTTGAATGGAAACCGGAAATCGACAATGGAACCCATCGAGTCTGCCGGATTTGCGTCCAGTGCCGGGTCAGCCAACCTTTCTCGGATTTGAACATTGTTGTACTCGACGTACCATGAGATACCAGTTAGGAGCCTTTCACTATCTGCTTCTTCTTGGCTAGCCGCCTTACATCAAGGAGTCCTGTCGTGCACTCGGAGTGTTTGCGGTCCCTGTCCGAGGCCCCTTTCGCGGGTGGAGATCGGACTGATTGGCTCAGGGTCCCTGCGACCTTGGGAGTTGGCAACAAACTGAGCTCCTGTATTGGCATGCACTTCAAGGGGCGACCTTGAACTGTACTCGTGGCTCTTTGGAGATGTTGAGTTCATCCGGCTTGGGGTTGTGTGCGAAGAAGACGGCGAGCTCTGTCTCCCGACCGATGGACTCGGCACATGAAGGCTATCTGTGCGAGAATGCGTGCGATGGTGGTTGCCGGTACCTGGCTCTCGCTGCACGCTCGCCGTCGCAAGAACTGAGAGTTTATCGAGGGAATTGTGCTCTGGCCTGCCTGGCCCGAGGACGAGAGCAGGCAGAACTGGTAAAGTCGGCGGCTGAGGCCGCGGTTGGAGTAGAGGCTGTCGCTGTTCGACGGGTATGGGTAGTCGTGGCCCGTTGGACCTGGATGAGTCTGCTTTGCGGGTGTCTCTTTTGATCCCTACGACTGCGTCGACGACGTCTCGGGTGCTGCTCTCGACCTGGGGTCCGGTGTACGTTGACCGGGAAGGATCCGTGGACGGCGGCCTGGACGGAGGCTGAAGGGGCACCTTGGGTGCGGCGGCAAGGACAGGTGGTTGATCAGCAACAGACTGCGAGATGGTGGCCTTTGCGGCGTCAGTGGCAGGTTGATCCGGGAAGCTCTGCAGGAACTTGTCGACATCCTCGTTAGAGACGCCATGATAGCCCAGCAGGATCTTGAGGCGCGAATTCTCGACAGCGACGTTGCGGGCGGCCTGTTGCATCTCGAGGGTGGCTTCAACGCCTCTGCGCTCATAGTCCTGGAGCTTTCTCTGCAGGCCCTCGACATACTCCTTGTGACGTGCACGGGATCGTCGTTGGTTGTCACGAATACGAATGGCGGAAGGGTTGGCCGAACCATCGCTCTGCCACCGAGTTAGAGAAGTTATGGGCGACACCGGCACTAGGGCGACTTTCGAAAACCCCGTTTGCGACCTCGAGATCAACGACTTACCTTTCCTTCCGTCATGACGGCACGCACACTTCATCTAGATGATGAACCAGGTCTAGGCTACGGAGACTGTCGCGAGAGACACCCCAGATGAGACCTGAGCTCTACTTGTTGTACCTCTCTTGACCTGCCAAGTATAGGACGCGCGTTGACGGCCGAGCTCCGAGTTCTTGGCAGAGATCCATGTCCTGGGAGCTGCAGATCCAGCTACCGGACGGAGGACGCTAGCGCCAGGGAGGTTTTAACCGTACATCCAACCATGACAACCCTATCGCGACCTCGAACATTGCTCAGCCAAAAGGTCTTGGCGCCAAGGTCCTGTGAGGTCTGACAGAGACTCGACTATTGCAGACCGGCAAGGCAAGGAGTGTTTCTCTTTGTTCTACTGGTAGGATTTCCGCTAGAGACTTTGACTGACACGACCCGCGATCACCTGCCGGTTGGCCATGGGACGACGACAAGCGTGACTGACAAAGATACAAAGTGGTGGAGACATTTGTCGAGCTTTTCCGCCCTAGCCTCCCTCGAAATCATAGCAAAATCCCGAGTGTTGCAGGGGATGGTGTCTCTGCATCTGTCACTGTGGGATGCCCAGCCGCCAGGAGGCCCATAATTCTCAGTGCATTGCTGGGCTGGCAATTGCTGCGCCACGGTCTCTCGGGCCAGCCGACTGCCAAGACAGCCTCTCGGCTTTTTCTATCCGGTCAAGACACGATGCCGACTATCCAGGGCGATGGAGGACGGTTGGGAATGGCTAAAGGAGGAGCTCCGATTGACCAATCTACTTGGGCCAAAGACTACAACAAGTGGACTGTCCCTGTCTGGGGTTGGTTAGTTCAGGGAGCACACAAGGCAGTTGGCGAGTCTAGACCCGTGTCAGGTCTCTCTGCCAAGACCCGTGCCTTAAAGCTCGCCTGTTTAGTGAGTTGTCACTGACGGATTGCCCTTCGCTGAAGCCAGTCTGGTGAGTACAAGCTGGCTGAAAACAGCATGCCATGGAAGGCTTGGCCGTTGCAGGTCCTCTTTTACGAATCGCATGCTACCGCCAGCCAAGAAGACTACAGCAAATTGATGTCTTATGGTGTGCTTGGGGCTCTCTCGGGCGGCAGAACCCACTATCGGTGCAGCAGCTCAGCGAGGTCGAGAGTCGAGACCTCAGCAGCCAAGGCTTGGCCCCAACTGATGAGACTACTATAGGCAACCTCGTACGAAGGGACTATTGTGTTGTGCCGTGTTTCCCATGCCCCCGCGATCCTGCTTGGCACACTCGCATATCGTATAAAATAATGAGGGATGGTGACTGCGAGCCAAGACCAAGGGCTTGGTGTAACCCGGAGCAAACGGGTGAGATCTAGGTGATGAAACGGTGAGGATCAACTCCCTTAAACAAGCCCAAGGGCCTATGCCATTTTTTGGCATGAACAAGTTGAGGAAGACGGCGGAGCCAGTCCATGTTCACGTTGGCTACCGACATGGAGTATAGTATCTATTGGATCCGGCGTGACTTGAGGTGCGAGTTGGCCATGTCTTGGCTAACGAAACGCGAAGACCATGGATGTATGGCAGCCGCAAAGTCGTAGACTGACTGGACTAATAATTGGCAGCTCGACTTGGCCAAACGCTGCCACATGGCACGTCAATCCAGATTGGTAGGTGATCTTCACAACTACCGACAAACTCCCCGCGCATAACGTGTAGCCTTGTCAAAGACCAACTCAGTATCATGAATCTGCAGAGTTTTGATAAGTTTGATTAAAATATTGTCAAGCCTTGGGCCAGTATTTGTTGGCCCAGTAGTTCCTAATCTAGTTAATGGGGTATCATGTATCGAAATTTTGATTGTGCATTGAAAACGCATCCTCTGTTCTCCCTGCCAAAGCTGCCATGGATGCCTGATCTGATCTGACCATTCTTGGCACGCTGTCGCTCGTGCATCGGCTACCTCCCCCAGCCTCACTTGAAGAGCCGCTTTCCCGTGCGCGTCGAATAGCGCTCGACACCGTTGGCCTGCTGCGCGTGCCAAAGCTGCTGCACACCCACGGTGCGGCTCTCGCCCGACAGCTTGTAGCGGCGCCAGGCCTCGCGCAAGTGGTCGGGACGCAGGGGCCCGCGCTTGATGTCGACCTCGTCCTCTTCGGCCACGTTGTTTGTCGAGGGCGGCGGCGTCGGCAGCTCGCTCTGCTTCTCGCCGGCCATAATCCACTCGGCCTGGGCGTTGCGGGCGGCCTCGATGATTTCGCCCGCGAAGAGCTTGGCGACGGCTTTGACGGCTGTGCTGACGTTTTGGGGGACTGATTGTGACACAGTTGCGTTGACTACCTGGAGGGTGTCTGTCAGTATGATATGTCTAAGAACCTGTCGTGACGCATACGTACTCGTTTTACTACAGAGTCTGCCAGCTTGGCTGCGCGCCAAAGCTCGTATCGGTTGTACTGCTGACTGTCGAATGCCTCGACTAGCATGGCGCGTAGTCTGATCTCCTCCTGCTTTTGCTCCTGGGTCCTCGCAACAACATCCACCAGCGCCATCTCGGCCTTCTCGTCATCCTCATCATCGTCC
>JABEYC010000031.1:0-34843 GCA_013266195.1 Fusarium zealandicum | reverse complement strand
CCACCTGGTCTACTTCCCCATCCAGCTGGCCCCCTCGCGGCTCATCCCCGACGGCGCGGACCCGGACCACTCGCCCGGCGGGCCGTTCACGCGGCGCGTCTGGGCCGGCGGCGAGGTCACGTTCCGGCGGCCCATGAGGCTTGATGCCGGCCCGGCCGTCTGCAGGGAAAAGGTGGAGGATGTGGGCTTGAGGGGGAGGGACGGTGAGGAAAAGGTGTTTGTGGATGTCTGGAGGAGATATGGTGTTGGGCACGAGGTTGAGGATAGGACGGAGTGGGATATTGAGGAGAGGAGGACGCTGGTGTTTATGCGGGAAGAAGAGGGCTCATCTACATCTCCAGCGCGTGCCGTCAAGTGTGAGTCTTCTTACATCACTTGGCCTTGATATACTGATGTTTCTTTACAGATCCCCATCCCCCCTCTCACTCCATCTCTCTCGTCCCCTCGCCAACCCACCTCTTCCACTTCTCCGCCCTCTCCTTCAACGCGCACTCCATCCACTTCGATCCCCTCTATGCCCGCGACGTGGACGGCCATCGAGCCCTGCTCGTCCACGGGCCGCTCACCCTCGCGCTCATGCTCCGCGTGCTCAACGATCACCTCGGCTCCGGTGCGACTGTGCGCAGGTTCTCGTATAGGAACTATGCCCCTCTGTATGTTAACGAGCTCATGACGATTCATCTTCGTAGGTTGTCAAAGGAGAAAGGGGTTGAGGGGCGATGGGATGTTTGGATCGAGGGCCCTGAGAAAGGCATGGCTGTTAAGGGAAGCGCTGAAGTCGTTGCAGAAGACGAAGGGGAACCATGATTACGTGGTGGAAAAGACATAGCTACGGATGGGGAGAGATGCAAGAACATATGGTAATTCGATTGTATACTAGAAAATGCCGATAGGTTACAAGATATCCAGATTAACCAGTCGACCGACTGGCATGACCCAAGCTGGACAAAACGCCCTCTTGTCAACCCCTTCTATTCCCCAGCACCGCTTTTCTTGATTACTTTTCTTACAGAAATACAAGAGATACAGAGTCGTTTCCACACAACAAGATATACACGGCACACCTGTACATGTATCGTACATCCGCCAACTTGGCGTCTAGTCCGCCCATCCAAAGACCTCGCTGAGAGCAAGGGTGTTGCTGCGCAGGCCCGCCAGCGTGACCAGGATGGCCACCAGGTCGAGCACGATGAGCACAACACCCGCGATCATGAAGCGGGGGCAAAAGACGCGGTAAAGCATAAGGTGACGACGCAACCAGCCAGCCCAGCTCATGGTAGCCAGAGCCTCAACGGCAAAGTAGGCGATAAAGACACCGAGGCTGCGGGTGGCCGTATCCAAAACTCCCTTTTGCTTGGGACCGACCTTCCACAGAGCGAGCAGAGGGACCGAGGCCGCAGCCAGGATTTGGCCGGCAAAAGTGTTAAGGGCCACGACAATAGGGGTCCACGGATAGCGGATTGTGAAGAGAGGGATAAAGGCGCTGTCCCACTGGATGCTGGCCAAGGTAGCCTGGTGGCCAGTCTTGAAGTAGTAGAAGCTTCCGAGGATGGCGAGCATGACGGGTCCGATGGGGTTCGTCTTCAGCTCCAGGTGGTCCAGCACCTCGGCGAGGGTGAGGATCTGCCAGAACATGAGGGCGAGAGCACCACCTCCCATGGGCTTGGAGAGCAGAAAGCAGGCCAAGAGGAAGTTGAGCGGGAGCAACAGGTAACGAGCTCCGACAGCGTTGCCATATCCAAGGATACTCACAACTGGCCTGCCATCGGCACCGGAAGAAGACAGTATAGACACGCACGGAGGCGCCCAGATAAAGGCAGTGCTACCGGCAACGAAAGCCAGAGCAAGAACCATCTGGGCTACATAGACGCCAATGGTCTTGGTGGTCCCCTCAGGCAGCCTTCCATCAAACCAGCCTCCGTTATCCGCGGCATCGATGACCCAGTAGGCCGCAGCAAGGAAAAGTCCTCCCCGAAGAACGTACCCAATCCATGTAGGGGCAAGGCCCTCATACGATCGAGTAGAACCAAGGAAAGACTTGATAATAGCCGGAAAGACAATAAAAACGACAAAGGGGATAATGAGCTGCCACGGCGCAGAGGTCGACGACGTGGAAGAGGCATAGTAAGTCGAAGTACAGTACGGCATCTGCTCTTCACGGCAGAGCTTGGAGTACGAAGCAATACGGCCCATAGCCACAAAAGCGATGGAATGGTAAATGGCCAGGGCTCGGCTGGTTCGAGACTCGATCCGGAGCCCGGCAATAGCACTAGCAATGCCAAAAGTAGTGATGAAGAAGAGAAGAATCGAGTCCTCCCAGATGGTGTAAGAGTTTGAGGCGAAGCCAATCGACTGGCTGACGGTGAAAACAACCGCCATCCAGCCCCAGAAAGATGTCGGGAGAACGTTGAGAACAGTCTTGCCGACCTCGTGAAGGGAAGATCCGACGCCAACCAGGAGCAGCACCGCAACAAGCGCAGCAAGGCCGTCCATTGGGTGTTGACGATACACGCCCACTCCGGTCAGGACAGAGACGGTGAAGAGAATCTTGGGGTCCCAAAGGCCCTTGAGAATGTTTCTGTGCAGGATCTCTTCCTCGTCGTCCTTGCCGTCGTCCTTGAAAGCCAGGAGCTCCAGCTTCTTCTCGGCGTAGTCGAGCTCCGCGTCGTTCAAGACAGCGTACTCATCGTCCTCATCTCTGGATGAGTACATGATAAGCAAAAGGACACCGATGCCAAAGACGATGATTCCCATGATCATGCGCGGGACATCGAAGCGGGCCCAGAGGTCCTTACAAACGGCCAGGGTGCCCTCCTGAAACTTGGAAAAGGCAGCGTAGATATCGCGGTCATTCTTTGCAATGGCCAGAGCGGCAGACCAGAGGGCGGCAGGCGAACCGGGCTCATCGCCCGGGGAGATACCGCGAGCCTTGTGGTACGAAGCCTGATATCTCTCGATGCCAGCCGAGGCGACGCGCGACACGGCTGCAAGATTGCCCCAGTTGTTACCCTTGACACCAGAAAACGCCTCCTCGATAGGTCCTCCAAGGTTGTTGTAGGGGATGGGAATACCCAGAAGCAGTGCAAGAGTGGGCACGAGATCAATCTGGTTCACCGGCCGGATCTTGGCATTGGCTGGAGGCGTAGCGTACTCGGGAGAAGTCCTGCCAAAGAAGGGCTTCTTCGAGTACATCCACAGCGCAGCCTCTACCTCGTCGTCGCTCTCACCGCCGTGGTCACCCTTGCTGTCCATGCCATGGTCTCCCATAACAACAAGGAGCGTCTTGTCATCGATGCTTTCAACAACGTTTCGGATAAACTCATCCATCTGGCGGAGCTTGGCATTCATGGCAGCGTGATCGGGTCCGTATCGGTGGCCGGCATGATCAACACCCAGACAGTGACCAATAAGCAGGTCCCATTCGCCCTTTCGCTCCGGCCTGAGCAAGGGAAAGATGTTGTCGATAACACCATTGTCAACAGTGTGAAGGTCCCAGACGTTGAAGCTGTCGTACGCCTTGCTGATATTAGGCTCAAAGTAGTCGGGGAAGAGAGACCACCAGGTATCGTCACCGAGGTGAGCAATCTTCTTGCCAGCATCCTTCAGCTGCATCAACAGGTTATCCTCCTCGATAGACGTGCCCGCAAAGTTGCTCCCGGCGTCGATAAATGTCGGCAGGGTTCCGGTGGTGAGTCCCTTGAGTCTCTGCAGCGTCGTCGTCGGGGGATCGGCGATGAAGGGGCGCAGGAAGGCATTCTGCGGTGACTTGACGGCCGTCTCGTAAAGGTAGGGAAATGCATTGTGGAAATGGTGTGCCTGCTCCGGATCCTCGGGGACGGTAAAATCGTATCGAAGCGCGTCGACCAAGACAACAACCGCGCGGTCGAAAGACTTGGGATGCCAGCAACCACCATCGACACTCAGAGAACCCTTGGTGTTCTCAATTGGAGGCAGCGTGCAGTTGGACTTCTCCTCCAGCACCAATCGCGTAAGAAGAAAGCCGCTGGTGAAGAGCCATATGCCCAGAGCGTGGACAGCGAGCATGCAGGCCCAAAAGGCAACAGCCCAGCGCCAACGCTTCTCATAGACCCTGTGTCGCTTCTTGTCGAGCTGCTCGCGTCGTCGCTCAAGCGCATCCACGTTCTGGTCGGCGGGAGGGAGGCCCTGTTTCGCAGCAGCCGCTCGCTGTGCATCGCGGGCGCGTTCGGCCTTGGCCCATTGCTCGGCAATCTTCTGGTGCTCAGATTGCGGCTGCTGCTTGGCCTTTGGCCTGGGGCTTTTCGGTGGCATCTCGGAGTTGGGGTCGCTATCGCAGTCGAATCGAGGCCGTAATCGGGGCCATTGGGTTGCCCACGCGGAGCAAGTTGAGTGTAGAAGGAAGGGAATGGATCAAAGTTGGACGTTGGACGTGGCCTGTGAAACAAAGTACTACCCTGAGTGACTTTGTGTGGTGGAGCGCCCCGGTAGGTAACAAAGGTGTGGAGTCTGTAGGCTTCATTTCCAGTGGGAGCTCTGATAAAAGGCAGGGATTATATGATAACAA
Organism: Fusarium zealandicum; assembly: GCA_013266195.1. Classification (NCBI taxonomy): domain Eukaryota; kingdom Fungi; phylum Ascomycota; class Sordariomycetes; order Hypocreales; family Nectriaceae; genus Fusarium; species Fusarium zealandicum. Next base: position 30,300 of record JABEYC010000031.1, on the reverse strand, counting down.
TTCAGCATGCACCTCGATCAACAAAAGTGAAGTAGTAGAAGTAGATGCTAAGTGCATAACTGGTTGTATTGCTCAAGATTGTGTACATGAAACCAGGAAAAGAAAACATCATCCTTATTTATCAATTGCCTTTGATAGGCTTAAACATGTCACATCACCCATATACCGGTAGTTCTCTAACCTAAATAAACAATTCATTCATTGAAACGTCTCAGTATCGTCGTTCATGTCTATCTGCTAACAATACAGTCCACGTGGCAATGATCAAGTCCCTAAATTTCATCCAAAACGCCGTTCGTTGCTGGGACCCTGTCCCAAGATGCACTATGTACCTTTTCGCAAACAGCTACCCGTCGGAAGATTAGTTCCAAGGCCAACCACTATACAGCCCACGATTGCCTCTCTTCTTTAGTCAAACATGTCAACGTTGGCCGACGGCCTCTCGGGCGTCTTGTCGGCCGTGGGTCCGCTGGCCCGTCTTCTCTCGAGCCGCCGGCGCCGTCGGTTGTCAGCTGCGGCCGACCCTGGTGCGGCCGACCCTGGTGCAGTCGATCCTACTTCCACCGCAGGTCTAGGTGGCCCAGGAGGGGACGAACTCATACCGCTCCAGGTGCCGTGGCTCTCAGGACCTCCCATGCTTCCCAGACTCGACACTGTCTGCCCCGCAACCGGCATCGAGCCAGACACCGCAGACGGCCCCGGCTGTCCCGAATAATAGGCAGAATCCTTGGCTCGCCGCTTCTTTGCAAAGGTGGGATTTGGAGGAGACAGAGGCGCCATAGTGTCCTCCTCTTCTGCTCTCCGCTCAGCAGCCGCCTCGGCCCTTCTCTGACTCAAGTCTCGGCGGTACCGTCGACGACCATGGCTAGGTTCCTCAAGCCCCGACATGCTGCTCTCAGAGTCTCTGCGGCCTCGGGCAACCATCGCTTCCTCTTCCGTGAGCCTTCGAAGAGTCACGTTTCTATCCTTGTCGTCATGAACCTTCAGCTTCATACTGACACTTGCAGGGGAAGCGTAGCGCTCCTGATAAGGTTGTTCCCCATCACCAGTGGCGAGTTTGCTAGCACTACGTTCGTGTCTGCCTTGTCGAGATCGCTGAGGTCGAGCACTCGGGGATATACCAGAGCCGGTGGTCTCAGTAGGAACCAACGGAGGCGCTAGAATCCCATGCGGGTCAGACGGCATAGGTGGCATGGAGACAGGCTCAAGGTCATGTCGTGATCGGGATGTTGTGTGACCGCTTGCTGGAGGAAGAGTTGTCGGCGGTAGCGTGCTCATTTCCGTTGGCGGAATATAGTTGCCTCGAGCAGGCCGAGGCTCAACTTCCGATTCCGTAAACTCGGATGACAATACTGTCTCTTGGGGAGGATAGCCTGTCTGCCGCCTCTGAGCAGGCCGGCGAGGTTCTTTTCGAGTAGGAGATGGATTTCCGTCCCCGGTGAACCTGGATAATGAGGTACCAGACCTGAAGTCCTCTTCATCTCTCAGTCGTTCTTCTTCCTTTGCTGCCCTTCTATCTGCCATCTTCTTTGTGAACCATCCCATGCCAAGGCTAGCAAAGAGCCCCTTGGCGAAACCGCCGCCGGACTTCTCGGGCATTGGGCGACGAGATGGACTGACATAGGATGAGTAATCTGACTCTTCAAAGACGCTACGTCTCGAAGGGTGAGGGCGACGTGATGCTCGTGGTGTAGTCGGTGGTGGAGAGCTCAGCATTGAATCAGTAACACTCCCATCTGCAGCACTCCTCATCTGGGACATGACGGGTGGCGGTGGACGACTTCCAACGGGCGGTATCAGGGACGACCTGGTGATATCTGACTCTCGCCTGTGTTCTGGCGTAACAGTACTGGTATAGTCTGTTCTGGTGAAGTCTGTCATGGTCGGGGCGCCATGGCTTGAACGGTAGCGTCTAGGTGTGTCGGTGGATACTGCGGTGTAGTCGGAGTAGTCTTCGTCTCGAGGGCGATCCTTCTTGGACGTGAGACCAGAGGCAAATTTTCCTAGGCCCAGGATGGCCAGAAACTTTGCAAACCCGCCGCCACCTCCTCCCGCTTTCTCCTTTCGCGATACTTCCGAGTACTTTTCCTCAGTGATGCCGGTTAGATAGCTGGCTGAGCCCGTTCGCGAGGTAAGAGTATGTGGTCCGCGACTACGGTCAAGCGAAGGGGATCGGCTGCGGACTCGGCTGCCGTCTTGGTCTTGGTTCTTGTTCTTGCTACGCCCTCGAAGCAGGGCGGCCAGTCCAGCTCCAGCTGCAAGAGGGCCTAGCCAGTTCTTCTTACTTTTGGTGACATCAGTCTGGTAGTCGGATGCGAAATACTCGGACTCGGTGACCCGGGTACGGGTGGCTTCAGAGGGAGGCAACTCTGACCGGGCGCCGCTCATGTAGTACTCTCGCCGATCCGATGACCTCCAACTGAGGATAAAGTATAGTATGACGAGAATGAACATCCAAACAGCGTAGAGGATGAACAAGTATAGAGGTGAGCCGTATAGCGTGAGACCCAAGGGAACTTGAATAATGCCCAAAAGGGCAATTGCTCGACCAAACCATTGGTGGAGCATGATACGCAACGAACGGGACTTGGTGATCCTTCGGACCAACCGGCCACCAATAAGCTGAACAAGAAAGAGGGCAAAGATGGCGACGCCGATTCCGTGATGCGGGTTTGTCAGACTTCGCTCGGGTCCCACGGAGAAGTAGCCCAGGATGAAGACGGCTATCAGCATCAGCCCGGCAAAGATGTTTACCTGGGCATGATATTTGACAGCCCAACCCGGACGGCTCGCATAGAATCGTGCCGTCATGACAGAGAAGGGTATGAGGAATAGGAATATCATGGCCCCCATGACGGCGTGTGCGGCAACGAGGGTATGGTATTGTTTAAGTGTTGAAAATCGGTTTCCCATGCCTATCACGGACGGTTAGTGTTTTCCCCTAGGCCAGACTAGAGAGAAAGAATCACCATTGTAACGCATGGTCTCATAGTTGAGGCCCTGGAGATTGGGCAGCAGAAAAGTGTTTTTGGAAAAGTCCCATGTTCCATCCCCGACGACCTGAGAGTTCGAATCATAACTCACCGCACCGGGTGCGGAGAGTTCATCTGTTGCCGGCGCCATGACGGCGACGACAGGAGGAAAGACGGTGTTTCAGTCTCTAGGCGGAGCAGCGATAGTTGAACCAGACTGTCCCTGTAAAACGTGGTTGTGGTCTCAAGATCGGAATGCTCTGCTGTGGCTGTCGTCAACGGTATCGTTGGGTGGCTATAGAGTCGAAAAGCGGTGACGGAGTTGTATCAGGCTCTAGAGCCTATCGAAAACATCTTGGTCGAGTCTTTTTCGGGGTTTCGGTCGAGAGCAGTAGGATCGAGAGTCGATTCCAACTTTGCACGAGATTGATGTAGAGGACAAGCTTGAAAGGCCAAGCAAGCGTCACGGCGCAAACTTGAACCAAGGAGCGAGGATGACCAAGGAGGGAGACAACTCAGACAAGCTCCTAGAATCCCGTCGTTGCGGGGGGTAACGAGAATAATCCCTGTCCCTGTAAGACAGGTACCTTGTGGCTGCCCGTGCTGTCGTTCGGCCTTTTAGTGGGGCGGATGATGTGGCTCACCCGCCCCGCCAGCAGCCTCGTATTCCGGCGGAAAGTGGGGGACTGTGACTTGTCACTGCACGTGACGTTCTGACGCTGTTGAATTCATGCAAACTGAAAGCAGCCAAAACTTGTCGACATTACCAGGTATTTTACGATTGCCGAGGTCAATGCCATCAAGTGCTGTTTCTATATCGCCTCACATTGTATTTCTCTCAGAGGCTTGTCCAGAATTTGCTCGAACGCCTGTACAAGGAGTAAGTATCACATAGACAGCTGAACACAAAACCTGAAGCTATTCCCATCAGGGGGGCAGCACCAGCTAGATCTAGCTAGCTGGACTGAGAACAAAGCCGTAAAATGTATCCTCCCTTACAGTGTTGGTCAACGTAGCTTCTCCATTTCCACGTCCTTTACCTTTGAGTTTAAGATCCGCCACCGTCAGGACTCAGCACCTCGAAAGCTTCACTTTTCTACGTGTATAAGCTCCGCGTTTCTCAATCTCGGTTTCATTCTTTTTCCTCTCTTTCACACTGATCTGAGCGGGCAGTTTGTTCATATCATTTGTACATACGTAAATAGTCGCGCCAATGATGAACCCAAAAATGAGACTATCCAGCAAGATGGCAACAGTGTCTCTAATTAAAGCTGCCTGCTCTGATAATGGGTCCTGAGGTCCAGAATTCTTTTATGTCCTTGGTCTATGGCGACTTGACAAGGGAGTGAGGATTGAATGGCCCAATCTACGCTTGGCTTATGCTTATTTCTTCTTTTTTCTTTACGTCACTTATGCTGTGGTGATATCCACTACTCTGCCCTACACCGCTCATGAGACAACCTTCATCATGATGCTTACTGAACCTACCTTGTCACAGGCAAAGCAATACACATTATTCCTTGTTCAACACGTGCCCATGTCTTTCCAATAAATGTCCTCCAATGGCGGCCGACCCATGTGCTACTCCATTGTTTCAGATAAAGTCCCGAATCATCCGTCTGTATCCGCATATCTGAAGTGGATAGATTCTCAACGTGTTCAGAGGATACTAGCGCTTAGGACTCTACTTGCTTTAACAATGAGAACACTACTACGTAGTAGGAAATTGGGTCTTTCAGAATAAGAGCGTTCCTGAATGCAACCCAGTTGATGAAGGGTGAGGCTGGTCCTATTCTAGAGAAGCATATATCACATGTCAACTTCACCATCAGAGCCCTTGGCGGGCCACATACATTTTCATGGACTTGTCACCAGAAACTAGAGCCATTTATAACTATTTCTTACAATGTATCGCTATATTAATGAAATGTTTGCTATCTCCCTAAACCCACTAAGGCTTAAACACGATCCGAGTTCCCCTCGGGTACTAGCTAAAGGAGGACACCGTGGACAAGTCTGAGCATTTCCCCAAGGTATGTACGTAACTTTCAATCAAGACGTGATCTTGATAGCTTTATTTAAGGGAGGCCTGAGCTACCTGACGCAGCTTTGCGGTTGGGCCAGTGACCGTGGGTTCTACATTATCCTTGACTAAGTGTTCTCTCGACAGAGCACTGCCAGTTCCAACTAACCAACAAGTCTACATGGTGCTCCTGGAGCTCAGCAGCCCAACCAGCCCTTCAGCGCCCAATGCGCTTCTTCGCCCGGTTTCTACAACGACTACAATTACGGACGTGCTGTCGAGTGGCTCGAGTGGAAAGTCGACATTGTCCACACCAAGAATGAATACCGCAACGTGGACATAGTTGAGCTGCTGAACGAGCCGTTGAACTGGGATAACTCTATCGAATCCCTGCAAAAGACGGATTACCATAATGCTTACAAACTACCAACTCCAAGTCCTGGCTTTTGTGATGATGTACTTACTCCAGATAGGCAATCCGCAAGGTCGAAGATACCCTCAAAGTCGCCAGAAATGACCGTCTCCATATCCAGATGATGGGCACCCTCTGGGGCAGCGCAAATCCCCCAGAGTTCCTGAACGACACGTCCTTGACTGCATTTGACGATACCCGCCTCGAATCTTGGCGGATCTCCATACCTTTACTCTGTGGTCGTAATCACCTACGCATTAGTGTAGTCACTACTGAGGAGGCGATCACAACACGACTTATAAGCATCAACATATTGGTATCATTCTAACCTTCCAGCCCACGTCACATTACTTAGCCTACACAAAACTCCCAGCCTCGCCTCACTTTCGCAACCTGAGAACCAGCCATGCCGCCAACCGATACCCAGCAATGATCGAGATCATAATACCCACGTCCCGTCCCATATGCCCTGTCGAATAGCCATACTGATCCAGCACAGCCTGCCCATCAATCTTGCACTCGTCCGCCAGAGGCGAGTCGTACAAGCAGCGGCACCCATCGCCGCAGCTATACACCCGATCCGCGAACTCGTTGACCATCATGCCCTCGAAAACATACTTCTGGTAGTCCCAGTAGTGAAAGACATACTTGTAAAAGGCGTTGAGAATCGTCGGTGGCACCATGAACCCTCCCACCGACATCCACAAGCCATTCGCAAAAGCCACCAGCGCGAGCGAGATGACGAAGCTGGGGAACAGCGAGGTCATGAACACGACCAGTGACTCGGCGGCCAGGAGGTCCAGGAACAGCCACATGACCCAGGTGAAGAATGCCACTGCCGTCGGTTGGAAGTTGGAGAGCCAGTACGAGATGACGGAAAAGAGGATCGCGATGAGGAAGAGATAAGGGATGCCGATGAAGAAGTTGGACAAGATCAGCTCCGTCGCGCCGTACAAGCCGTTGTGGTGCTCCTTGACGTACTGGAGCCGGTCCTCGAGAAACGCGGGAACATAGGCCACCGCCATGAAGCTCATAAACGCCGATCCAAAGAACAGCGCGTTGATGAATGGCTGGATGGATTCCTGGGCAGGGTCCAGCCTCACCCAGACAGTTCCCATCATGATGGCAAGGCCGAGGTACATGGCCAGACGAATTCCATAGGCCACCACGTCTCGGTAGCTCTTGATGAAGCTCCGGTGAAGAAGCGTCAGGGTCAGACTCGGCATGCTGGGCCTCTTCTCGACCGCCTCGATCGTCAAGTTCCCCCCTGCGGATTCGGCGCTCGCAATCGCTGTGCCAACCTCTCCTGCTTGTCGTGAACTCTGCCACGCGCCCTGCAACTTTTCGAGCTTTCGCGCAGCCTCGGCCTTGTCCTGTGCAAAATCGATATTGACCATCTCGAGCAGGTGCTCTGCTGGGTTGACGTATTGCGGCAGCGGAGCGCCCGCCTCGGTGTAGTACATGGCGACATCCCTCACGGGCCCAAAGTAGTGCGTCTTGCCACCAGAGAGAAGGAGCAGCTTATCAAAGAGGTTGAAGGTCGACGTGGAGGGCTGGTGGATGGAGCAAACGACGATGAGGTTGTTGCGTCGAGCGACGGCGCGGAGATACTTGACAACCTCCCAGCTGGCCGCCGAGTCGAGGCCGCTCGTGGGCTCGTCGAGGAAGAGAAGCTTCGGGCTGGTTATGAGCTGGCTCGCGACGCCGACGCGACGCTTCTGGCCGCCAGAGATGCCCTTGCGGATGGGAGTGCCGATGAGGGTGTTGGCCTGGTCGACAAGTCCGAAGGATTCGAGGAGGCTGTTGATGCGAACGAGGCGTTCCTGTTTAGATAGAGAACTGTGACAGGATACACATTAGAGAACCGAGACTTATAATCGACGTGGAATGGAAAGGAAGCTTACCTGGTGCTGGCCAGTCGGGATGAGAACTCCAGCGTCTCGCGAACGGTCAAGGACCCAATTAGTGCATCATCCTGCTCGACGAAACATGAAATCTCGCGGAACTCGGCGCGCGATAGACGACTCCCATTGACGTAAACCTCGGCATCGACGTTGCTCGCATTCGTAGGCCGCCGTGCCAGGACATTCAACAGCGTTGTCTTGCCGCAACCCGAAGGGCCCATGAGGGCGCAGATCTCGCCTAGAAGCCACCAAAACATCAGCATTCATCCTCACTGTTTTGTCGCATCTCCTGTATACGAACCAGCTTCGACAATGCCCTCGACATTATCGATAATCGTCTTGGGCTTCTTGGACTCGCGGTCCTTGACCGTGACTGTCACATCGCGCCAGGTGAGGTTCTTGATCGTGGTGTTGACCAGATGCTTTTCTGCGACGGGACGCTGCTCGGGATCCATGGCTGCTGGGTCGAGGTCCATCAGGCGGTACTGATCGGCTTTCATGACCTGTGAAGGAGAGAGGGAGAGGGAGAGAAGGAAAAGGACTGGGCAATGTCCGGGCAACGCAAATTAAATCAATTATCGAGGGAGGGAGGCTGAGGCGGCTAGCTCGTCTTGCAGCTAGGATTGGTACTGGAATCTTGGAGAGAGAAACAAGTGACAAGTAAAGAATCCACTTTCTTGCCACAGACGGCAGACTGTCTCTTTATCAAGGTCTCGGGCAAGGTCAATCAATGGCAAGCGGCAAGCTGAAGCATCCCAAAATCTGACGTGCACAAAACACTCACTCCTTGCTCCTTGTCGCATTCGGGGATCAACGACACAGACACAGACCATGGACAAAGCCACCCCCAACAACACCAGCCTGCATCGGGGTAAGCACGCGCCCGCGGTCAAAGCTCCGCCTTGTCAGCTCCGTCGTTGCAGGTCGTACAGAACCAAAGGCCGTCAATCTTGTTCCCCGATCAGCACCCGGGACCTAGAGTGTGGAGCCCGCCGCCGATTCCGCTTCGGGGACTTGTGCCTTTTCTGATTGGCCAACAAGCCCCGTTACGTCGGCGACCAACGCTGTAGGGCTGAACGAGGGAGGTCCCCGAAGCCCCGGGCCAGAGTCAGCGGCGACCATGTTTATTTACCGACATCCATGGCATGAGATTCTAATTTAAGTCGTCCTTTTACTGTCGTGTCGTCTGTTGTCGCCGACTCAGCCTCCATTGATTAACAAGCAGAAGTGACCCGAGACCTTGGTACGGACTATCAAGGCTTATCAATGGCTGTAACTGGCCTTTGCACTTCACCATAGTCACATCCAGCAAAGATTTGGTCTTCAACATTGAATGCGCAAAATACTGTCATAAACGAGCATATCCATTGATACCGGCTTGTAGCTCTCAACGCCCTAGGTCCAATTTAGCCCAGGCTCCTGGTGTTTCTATTTGTCCATCCCATATCCCAAGTTTGGTCCGGGCTCCAAACCCACATGCATACATCAGCCTATCATGCCGGACAATCCAGGCATCGACTGCATGTTCTCAATTTCGTTTATAATGGAATCGTCGGCCGCAATACTGCTCATCATTTCCTCCTGTGTAAGACCCAGCCAGTACTGAGGCGCCAACTGTTGTTGCTTCTTTGCACGATAGATCTCCTGCGCAACGCCCTTGACCTGGTGGCTTGCACAGCCCGCGTTGGCCCATACGAGAGACATCCGAGACAGAGCCCCGATGTTAAGACGGATCTGCTGCCGAAGATTGTCATCATCCTGAGGGATAAAGTAGAGTGCCCACTTGCTCAGATGGATAATCGACGAAAGCGTAACCACACAGGTGAAAAAGTGCGTATGAGACAGTAGTGGGACGCGATGAGTTATCAGTTTACTGATCTCGCTAGCAGACTGGATCGTATGCTTGGTGTGAGTGTTGAAAGCGTCACCCGAGGGCACAGGGGCATGTGGAGCGCAAGAGTTGACTGTGCGAGTCGACGATGAGTCAAGTTGTGAATGTGGCTGGTGAAGCAAGATGGATGTGGCATGCATCATCATATGAGCCTGGAACATCATCTCATCCAGTCGACCGTCCTTGTAGAGAGCATCCCTTTTCGACTCGGGTAGGTGAAGGCGCCAGTTGGTGAGGAGAGTTTCAATTCGAGCAACGTTTTCGTCCTCGGGGCCAAAGATCGGAGGTACCCTCATGAATTTCCCCAGATTTCGGGCACATTGGACGCGGTAGGCAAAAGAGGAAAACTCGCGATCCTCACCGGAGAAGTCGATGTCATCCATGTCTTCAAGATACATGGGCTGGGGAATATCCTTGACACCTCGAGTTAGCTTAAGAAGAGTAATGGAAACAAGGTAAGCTTTACCGCTGAAAGATACTGATACTCTTCGCATGGCAGCCCGACGTCCGAAGCAACGTCAAAGAGGGAGAAGCTGGTGCTTCGATGAACTCCAGCAATCATTCCGTCCACCACATAAAGGTCCCACCAGGTTCGCCGCCAGCTCTCTTCTAGCACGGCCATGCCGCGACCATGGACCGTGGCGAATGGTCGAGTGTTGAGGCCTATCTGAATCGCCATGCGCTCAGCATCAGCAAGAATTTCTCGAGCCTTTTCCTGCTGAGCCTGTCCGTCTAGGCCGATGAGAAGGAGCAGCAGAGCCTGGATCAAGAAGCCATCTTTCTGTCGATTGGGCTCGTGGGTAAGGCGGCGAGCTTCTAGGTAGAAGTTGGATCGATGCGGACAATTATCGATGTAGAGCGAGCCAATCCAACGCATTGCAGCCAGCAGAGGTTCGAGGGAGGTCTCCTTGGCTACACGCTGGAGGGACTCCTTTGGTAAGACAAAAGGATGAGAAGCATGGAAATGGCGGTAGAAGGAGTCGAGGCAGCGCTGGGCTGGGGTGGGCACCGAGACTTGCGCAGGGACATTGCTTTGCTGATGGTCTAATGCCAGGTCGAATCCCTTCACTGCAGCGCCATCCGAGGTGCCTTTGGATCCAAAGATGGGGAGGTCGCCATTCCTGTTGCCATTGGAAGTTAGAGCGGGGTCGAGAACGGATGTAGCAAAGGGAGAGGCGTAGATGTCGGGGTTCAAGCAGGTGATTGATCCTAGCGAGAGGGGAGGCATGGGCGCAAGTGAGGCCGGGCCATCGGCGCTGCTTGTAGATTCTTGAGCAGGAGACGAGGCATGACGCTTATTGGGATTGCGGGCAGTGCCACGACGAGGGCCCTTGTAACCGCGCCGAGAGGCGACATAGACGCACTCGGAATTGGAGCTGCTGCAGCGTGAGCACGGGGTTTGGCCGTCGCACTTGAGATGTTTGCCACGCTGGCGGAAGACTTCGTGTTAGTGGAGGTGTGTTCGGGCGGTCGAGGAAGATGAAGCTCAGTGGGAGAAACGGAGAGTGAAACGTACACAACCGAGACAAGCTGCCGGGACAGATGGAATGCCCGTACGGTTATCTGTCGCTGCAGAAGGTGATGTTGATGATGAAGCCGTCCCATAAGGACCAAGACTCTGTGAGTTGGGAGAGTTTGAGTACGAGGGCGCATCTTCGGGGCTTGAGAATGAGTCGTCGTTTGCGCCATTGGGATGCGCCTGGCGCAAAGACGGTGTCGCGGTATCCATGAGAGGCGGGTACCAGACGTATGAAGTATTCGGGAGGCTAGCGTAGAAGTCGTAAGGCGAGTTTGTTGGGTATGAAGATGAAGAATATGGGGAGAAAATGATCTGGGTCGCGGGAGTGCCGCTGGGATGAGTGACGGACCTCATGAAGGCAAGTGGGGCGGCGCGCGGCCGGCCGGGACGGGAGTCGGGTTTCCGGTGGTTCTTACTGCTTCCAGGCGAATTGTGATCGAGGCAAGCACGGGCACCCGCGGCTGGCAGGTACGTTATGTAACGTTAAACGTTAAAAGTTGGGGAAGGAAGCCAGGGTTCGGTCGGGTATCTCTGAATAGAGGATCCGCTTAACAGGCAAAGGCGTCGATCAAGTTCGTTACAACGTCGAGGTCAAAGGCAAGCTTCTTATGAGGGTAACAGAAAGACAATAATGTTTTGGAAACGACTCAGTTTTTGCTCGGCCAGATCGTATGCGAGGCGGTTGAGAAATGCAAGTGCGTTTGTCGAAACGGGTGTACTTGACGCAAGTATCTAGATGAACAACAAGATAACGGACGAGGGGCACACCTATCAGTCAGTGTCTGGTTCGTTTTAATGAGATGATCAAGACTGAAGCAGAAACTCCCCGAGAACGGATGGGAAATATAGGGATCTAATACCCATCCTCAACAGAGTCCCACACCTCCTGTCACCGACGCTTATTACCTAGCTACTTAGGTAGGGCTCATCTACTGGTTCCATATCACAGCCCCGATTCAGCCAGATGCACCCCTGGACATCAACACCGGGATTGGCATATCGCATGGCGCAATCTCAGGCGTCTAGGGATCGGACCATTCAAAGGGTCTGGCGTCATCATCGAGTGGAGGTGATTTCATCATGGCCAGCCTGGCACTCGGCATCTATCATGTTTGGTCCAAGCATCTTACAGAAACGACTTCAGCTCCGGGTGGCTGGGTTATCTCCGTCCGCCATTTCTCCCCGCTAGATAGGACCCTTTGTTGCCACCAGCGAGTGCCAGGAACCTAGGACTTGGAAATATCATGGCGTCGGCTATCGCCGTAGTTCTGAGCGCCTATGTATGCAGGTGGGATGGTAAGAGAGCATCTTCCCTCCGTCTTTCACCCAACCAAGTGCCTCTTGTTTACGGATGATATCGTGGCTCAGCCACCTGAGGTTTAATGGAACTCTGCTTGATGAATAGAGGATGAAGTCATGTCAGACATATCGGCACCGCCGTCTGTCCGGCCGGCCACAGAACCCCTTGGGCAAGCCCTGTAGGGCAACGCTTGAGGCACAGAAGTCCACTTATTATCCGGTGTCGTATAAGAAACCCTACACAAAATAATCATGTATTGACTTACTCAGCCTTCAGCCTCTTCTCCTCCGTGACTGCAGCTGAGCCCCTGTTGACGTCGCAGTGTAGTACAACTTGGCCTGAATAACCAACAAGCATTACACACCGGCTTGTGCTCAGCTCTTGACGTTGAAATCATCTCTGCCTTTCTCCCGCTGTAACGATGCTGTCAACGGTCATAAGGGTGAAAGCAGGGCTAGATACAGGAAACCCCAAGGGCAACGATATTGTATGTACCTCATCCAATACTGCATCGTCTACCTTGGGTAACTGTAGCTACGTCAGGGTTGGACTCGGTACGTACTGTCACCGCTGTTCTGCGTCTCTGCCGGCCAAAATGTTCATATCCCGGGATAGTTGCAGCGAGTTCTGCAGAATGCCCCTGCACTTGCCCACAAGACCCTGCTCATTCGCTTATTATGTTTGCGCCCAGAAGGACCCCTTTCTTGAGTATTCCGCCTTTTTGGTCATTGGTTAATGTGATTCTTGCTGTGGTCGAGGCCTTCCTGGGACGTCCCTGGCTAGAGACTGCAGCCGTCTAGTCTGCTTATCGTCGTTATCGTAGAACAAGCTCGAGCTCTATGAATTCTTGAACACGGGCAGCTAAGGTTGATACTTGACTATTCCCATGCCGGAATGAGGTTCTACATTCTTTGTGTCTGGTCGTGTCTCTCCCGGACTGACTCAGCTAGCCCATGTGATGCCGGGTTGCCGACCTGCATCTCTGCCATTTTGTCCAGCATGGAGCAGCAAAACGCCTCGTCTGCGAAATAGCCTATGAAGCCCTCGTAAAAGAGCTATCAGGAGTTTGACCAAATGTCGGGCCAAGCTTTCGCCAAGTCGCATCTTACCTCCATGGCGCAACCTCCCATTGAGACCTGCAGCTAACTAGCTGCATCCGATTGCAACCCATAGATATCCTTTGTAAATACAAGGGTCAAGATATCGCTGCCTGGTTTACTAGTTTACTACTCGCCGGGATCTCCGCGGCACGTAACATGCCATGGTTCCAGCGGTTGCTGTGTCTCAATCCAAGAAAAGCGGTAGTGCCGAAGGTTGAAAGAAGCGAAGCATGAGAGGCCCCTGCAACCGTACTGCAGGGTCCGGCGAATTGCAGCAAATCAGCCGTGATCCAATACCATGCCTGTATTAGGGCTGAAGACTGGCGGTCTGCTTAACAATTAAAGTCACAGCCCCAGGTTACACTCTGCTGTGCTTATGCAGCAAGGGTGGAACAGCCTTTACCCCGTTGGCTCGGAATCACGACGGTAACATGTTACTACGCGTATGACATCACAGCACGGATTGGACTTGCAAAGTAAGATAACTCATCTGCTTTGCGCTCTCTATGCTCTGACTGACTTAGGCCAGCGAACTCGTGTCTTAAAGATAGAACCTCTAGACTATACGAGACATGCCAAGCCCCCGGCATTAAACCAGGTTTATTATACACTAAGCTCAAGAATAGAACCAATCAAGCTCTTTTAAAACTACTACGTAGTACTCTGAATAGCCATTGACCGTACTCATCTTGAATAATGCTTCCTCTTCTGTAAGACAGAGAGAGGGCTTGTCCACCAATTAATCCCCCACCAATTCACTCTCTCTCTTCCCTGTAGAGCCCACTCGGGTTACTGTACTCCGCCACACCTTGACAACGGGGTTTAGCAGCCAAACTCCATCAACAAGCGCACCCGGTCAAGCGTCTTCTTCTTTGAGGTGCATGTAAACTGCCTCACCCTCATCGCCTGCTCATGTTCGTTGTTGCTTTTGTTCAACGTAAATTGCGCTAGAACGTTGAGTGACTGGGGAAACCCATGATTGCTGGCCCCTAGCGGTACACATATAGACGGATTGTGCATACTTCATACTTCACCTTGTTCTATCTACATTTCAAGGCAATGCAACACTCTTGTAACTCGGCTTTCTTCCCCTCAGGAATCCAAGATCCTTGCCGTTGCCTTTGATAATGACCATAACCAAAGGTATCTGTCCTGAACCTCCACATGGAGCCCCTAGATGCAGGTCCAAGCCTTGGACAAGCTTCTTTATTTGTAGATTAATGCTGCGCCGGTAGCCAATGAAACTCTCTCAAAACCTGCAAGGTTTTGGAACCGTCATCTGAGTCTCTTGTTCCGTAATATATCCTTAATAAGTTCCCAGGGTTGGTGATTCGGATCCCCACGGTGCAAAGCATTCATCGGGATACTTCTTCATTCAAGCAGCCCCTAATATTCCAGAAAACGACTTGTAAATCCTCATAACGGATGCCAGCTCAGTTCACGTTCAAGTGTTCTTCTAAAATAATTTCTTCACCATACTTCCCTCCGTCAACTCCTCCCAAGATTCATGTGCCACGTTACTGATTACATCCGCTAAGCGCACAGCATGAGCGGTTGTCTCCTCTCCTAAGATCTCCATGCGAGCGAGCGTTGCAAGTCTCCCAGGCACAGCCTCCTTTTCCATGTGGGTAAAGGAAAGTAAGGCCGGTCATCCCTGTCTTCTTCCGAGGAGATAGATCCGCCAATTCAATTAATAGTTTCCATATATTGTCATTTCCACCGGAGTGACATAGGTGACCGATGACAAACATTCCAAATATCGACATGTAGTGCATTCGAGGATAGTTTTATACATTGCTTTGTGTCTAGAAGAGTCTATTACACTAGATCAGGTTCAAAGCAGTGCAGGTTAATATGTCGAGACCTCCTCGCGCATATAACGAGAGGAGATCTGATGCTTGAAGATTTACTAGATCTATGTATTATGAATATAAATAAAATTGTCGAGAATTGTAAAAAGACATCCATGGATCCATGGATGAGTGATCAGGTGGTGCTACGACTTGAAGAGGTGGTTGGTGAGAAACAAGTCGACCGTCCCGACAGAAAATGAGGTTTAAGACAGCTATTAACAAAGTGAAAACATCGCATAAGTTCCATTATACCTAGGCAAAGGAAAAGTCTATTAGAGTTCATTGCATCATTAATCGAGTGATCGTGACCCAGTCCGTCCGATTGCAGGCCCTCGGTGTAGCCAGTCACTATATCCAAAAACGCCAGAAAAGAATACAAGACTATTGTAACAAGGCAATTAACAGCAACAGCAACAGTCCAAACATTCAAAGCAGCAAAGTCCTGCGCAGATGCCGCAGCAAATAGCCTAGCTAGAGTGTCAGCCAGACCTGTAATGAGTAGGCAGGTAGATTCATTCATACACCACCATCACCGCCTCCTCGCATACCCATGGCCGGCTGTGTCTCCATTGTCATGGGCTGAAATGGGCGCTATTACGGAAGGTTGATTAGAAAATATACTTAAAGCTAGAACCCGCGACTCTGCATTAAAAAAAGTCGGTGATGCAGTCAAATTCGGGGCCAAGCCGGAGGAGAGGGGCTCATACCGGCTGTTCGCCGTTCTTATGGCCGGCGGCCGGAAGCGCGACGGGGGCCGGCTCTCGGGGCATTTGCATCGGCAAAGAAGAAGCGGGCATTTTGCCGGTAAAGAATATTGTTTTGTAGAGTTAAGCAATCGAAAAACAGCCTAGAAATAACAGATGTACGGGCGGTGGTGATTTACAGTGTTTGCAAAGGAAAAGCAGAGCAGGCTGCGAAAGGGCGAGGTGCCGTTGATTTAATGCTCAGTGCCGGCGGCCGGCTGATGCAGGGTTCACCGTTCGGCGTGGGCGGGCCTTGGGCATGAACTGGATCCTCTGAGTCAAACGAGGCGTCGGTATTTGGGGCTGACAGGGTTCATCGTCGGCACATGGCATGGGAAGAGACACTCTTGTTGCGCGGAAACACGCAAGACACGGCACAGAGACAAGACACCAAGTGGACTCGGGACGCCTGACCAAGATGCCCTCGGTTCCGTGACCTCCGAGTGAGGTCAGCAGGAATCCACATGGGATGAGGAAAAAGATCAACTACAAGTCGTAACGAGATGGTGGGCTGAGTGGGAAGTGTTGTTGGGGCAATGTCAGTCCTCGGCAAGTCTCGCTACCAAGGTGACTTGGGATATACGGCTTAAACCGTTGATGAAGGCGGTGGTGGGAGCCGCAAGTCCAGGTACCAATCAAGTCGTGCACTATCAATGTAACGTGTGGCTAGGTAACTAAATCTGATGCGAACCAGACACGACGGCATGCCCGATTAGCCGATCCCCCGAACTGATGAGTCCGTCGGATGAGGTGCAGTAGCATGAGATCTGACAAGGGAAAAGCTAGAGGAGGCAGAACAAAGCCCATCCATCATCTTTGGTTGGGGACAATGACGTACGGCTGACGGGGCACCTTGGTCACGTTCTCGGGGTGGTCGCAGGCAATCCCCTGCTTTGGCAAAGAAGCGAGAGAGCGAAATCCGGGTTTCTGGAACTTCTATTTCCAGAATTCCATATGGAACCACTTCCTCGGAGCCACGAAAGAAGGTCTAACCCCTCTTAGTGCCTATAGCCGCGCGTCTTGCTAAGTCGTTGTTAGAATAGTTCGGTCGAGAGATTCATCAGAGCCTTAATTGGGGAACTGTTTTGGTCTCATAGGGCTGACTTAGGGTAGTCATCTATGAATCTCACCAACCGCGGGCATGTCTCATTCCGAGAGCTGTGGATAGATGTGAAACTGCTTGGCACTAAAATCATGGTGTTCTATTTGGAAGTGATTCTGTTGTTATGAGTAGATCTGTCGAAAATGATTGGAACATGCCTTTTGATGTAACTAGACTAGTGTAAATTAATGGATGGTTGGAGAATTACCTCCCGCCTGTCTTCACTGATGTGATCCAATGTCAGCCGAAATAGGGCACACTAGCATGATCAAATGTCAACATGGAAAAAAACACAGTTGTTCAGTTAAACTCCGGCCTAAGCTCTGCGTACTGTAGGATCTTGAACCTTTGTAGGGTAAACCCCACATGCCTGGCAGCTACGTAGTAGCGTGGATATTGACAACGGTTGCCGACTTAGGGGCCGAGAAAAGTACCAGGGCAGCATTCGCGCTACCGGCATGAATAATATAAAATATCGACTAATTTTAAGTAATTCAAGTAAAGTCTAGTAAATTAGAGTTTGAGGTTTACCTCAGGATTGTTCTTGCTTAAATGAGATAAGGGTAGGATAGTAGATAGATCCTCTCTCTACTAATATGGCGATACTGAAACGCATTACCCCATGAGCCCAGGTCATCACTCTAGCTGGATGTAACAGACCTCCTCTTCTGACCGCTGTACAACTGATCCCGTGCCTCTGAGAAACATGCGAAAGTCAAGTACTGGCAAGACAAGAAATTTAAAGCCATCTAGTTCAATGGCGGCGTGAATATGTTTTGCTCGTTCATTAGAAATACGAACTAGCATCCATGGATGTATACAATTTCGGCTGATGGGCTCAACACACTCTGCATGATTTCATTACTTACCCTGGCCACGCAAGTAGATGCGGTAGACTGTCTCGTGTCAATGGTGGAGAGTTGCCAGTGCCGTAACCCTTGTGCAGTGGATGAAACACACGTTGGCTGAAGAAACATGAAACCAACACGTGTAGTCAAGGCTGGAGCCGCTTGATGCCAAGAGGTGAAAAAAGTTGAGAGACCACGAGACAGAGTCATGTGCTCTTATATCAATCCAACGATAGGCACCATTCAGGTCATTAAACAGCCTAAACGAGTTCATGATTGCAGACCTGCAATTTGCCGAACATCTCCCGTTGTCAAGTCCGAAACGTGGAATCACCAAATGTGGCACCGGTGGCCCTGATTTCTGGGGAACGGGGGAGGCTGAGCCACTAAGCACCAGCCTCCAGGCAGCTATGATAGGCCTGCCCTGGCTTGGATCCAACATCTTCCCAAGGGGCGGGCCATGTGTTTCTTGGTCAACTAGACGATGCGCCCGCTTTGAACTTCTCAATCACTTGGTTGTCTTTGATCCAATGCCTTGAATGTTCGACTCTGCCGTTCCTTTTTGATCGACTCCTCTTCTCGACGGGCGCCTTCTCCTCGCCCCCTGGACCGCCTTCGCTCCTTGGCTCGTTTCCTGCCCGACAGGCTCGTCCTCAGCTATCACGCCCCCTTCGAGACCGCGATTCGTCCTATCATCCTCCTTCGTCGATTTTACACTCGAGATGGCTTCGTACGGCCACCCTCCGGCGCACCTACCGCCGAAACATCACCATCATGCCCCCTATGGCTCTCCTATAGCAGTCGCCGGCAGCGGCGCCCCGGCCGGCACCTTTTCGCCAGGCACCAAGATTCAGGTTGGCAGCCACCGCATTGTGATCCAGAAATACCTCTCGGAAGGAGGCTTCGCACACGTCTACCTCGTCAAGCTAGCCAAGCCTGTAGACGGCACCGACATGGCCGTCCTGAAGCGAGTCGCAGTCCCCGATAAGGAGACCTTGCGGGGCATGCGCATCGAGGTTGAAACCATGAAGCGCCTCAAGGGCCACCGGCCCATTGTCACATACATTGATTCGCATGCCTCGGAGCTCCAGGGAGGAGGCTATGAAGTCTTTTTGCTCATGGAATTCTGCAACGGCGGCGGTCTTATCGACTTTATGAACACCAGGCTGCAGCATCGTCTAACCGAGCCTGAGATCCTCAATATCTTCACCGATATCGCTGAGGGTGTCGCATGCATGCACTACCTCAAGCCCCCGCTGCTCCACCGCGATCTCAAAGTTGAGAACGTTCTTATAACCGCCAAAGGCTCGTCGAAGCGCTTCAAGCTCTGCGATTTTGGCTCGGCCGCTACGCCTCGTCCCGCCCCCACTACGGTCATCGAGTGTCGCCTCATGGATGAAGATGTCCAGAAACATACCACGCTACAGTACCGGAGTCCTGAGATGATCGATGTATACCGCAAGCAACCGATTGACGAAAAGTCCGACATTTGGGCGCTGGGAGTCTTGTTGTATAAGCTATGCTACTACACTACACCCTTCGAGGATCAAGGTCAATTGGCGATTCTCAATGCCAGCTACAGATTTCCCAGTCACCCGGTCTTTTCTGACCGTCTCAAGAAGCTGATAGGTGCGGTATCTGCCCTGCGATGACTGCTGCGTCTGACTGACTCTCTCCCTAGCCTCAATGTTGAAGGAAAACCTGCAATCGCGACCAAACATCTACCAGGTGTTGAAGGAAGGTTGCGCAATGCAAGGACGGGATGTTCCTGTCAAAGATGTAAGTGCAGCATTGCCAGCGCCGGATCCCTTATTGACCCTGGCCTAGATTTATACCAGCCGATCCCAGTCTCACGGAAGAGACGACAGCCCCGTCCCCAAGGACCAAAAGGCGGAGCAAGCACCGGTCGTGGGCGCCGTCTTCACACGAGCTGAGCCGCAGAAGGAGGTTATTCCCGAGGTCATGCCGATGAGACGAGGTCGACCGACGGCGACGGCATCACCAGCTCCCAGCAAAGCGGCGCAGAAGCCTGGATCATCTCCGATGCGGAAAACAGAAGGCGACCCTTTTGCTGCTCTTGACTCCAAGTCAACTGCTCCGGGCGGGTTCGATGAGCTCTCATCACGATTTCCCACCCTCGATCAGTTCTCACTGCTACATGACCAAGGGAGCAATTTCGATTTTGAGTCATCACCGACTTCGCCACCGCCCAAAGTCTCATCGGATCTCAACCAGAGAGTCACCGCAAAGTTGGCCGATGAGGCGTTCGCCATGCCGCAGCCGAGCGCAACGCACACAAGGACAGCCTCAAGACCGCATTCAGTCACGCCTGTAGGGCACCAAGCTGCAGTTGCTTCGCCTCCTGCAGAACCGTCCTTGTCAAAGGTCTTGTCCGCGCCAAGTAGGCCAGAAATCAGCCGAGCGCAGTCCATCATTAGCAACAACCCAGAGCTGCAAGCTATTTCCTCTCAATCGAGCTCTAGATATGTGTCCACGGGCACAATGACCGCAACCCCACCACCCGAGCCGTACAATAGCGACCTGGACATGCCTGCTCGGCGAGATACCCACGAGTATGTGCGGTCCAGCAGTGCCACTAGGCAACCTGAGCAAAGTGCAGGGCAATGGAGTGCTGAAGATTCTCGCCCTGCGCTCCCGAAACGGGTATCTTCCTATCAACCGTCTACGCACGTCCGCCAACCATCCTCATCGAGACCTTCTCTCGAAGGTGTTCGTCCTCGTGCTGACTTCCTGGAGCCCTCAGCTCGTTCTTCTCAACCAGCAGCCCGACCGCGACCTGCCAGTACAAGCCTGGAGTCTACCACTCTCGATTTTCTCCGCGAGAAGGAGGTTGCGTCGCGATCATCAAGCCGACCACCTCACTACTCGCCGCAAGTCCCCTCTCCTAACCTGGAAGCCGCAGGTGATGATAGCTCACGTGTCGCATCCAGTGACATGGAATTTTTGAGGAGCTTAGAAGATTCAGAGCGGACTAAAGCGAGCAAGCGGTCGAGTCTGACATCGCTCTCTGGGAATAAGAATATCCTTGCAGGCAAATTCGGAGATGCCTTCAAGCGCTTTGAGGGTGGTACTTCCAGTCAAAGCGAGCGGAATCCTTCGCCACAGAGGGATGCGGGACGTCGTGATCTCACCCCCATCGCGGGCTCTGAAGCAACCGATGGCCGCAGCGACGACGGTCATTTCCTGGATGATGAGGATAAGATGACGCCTGAGATGAGGCGTGAGATGGAGCGCCTTAAACTACAGGAAGAGGAGCAGCGTGTGGAAGCAGCGCAAGCCGAGTACCGTAGACGAGTCGCGGCAGGGCATCGTGGGCCACCCGTTCCGCCCAAGAACATCGGAGGGGTTTCCCGCGCTGTCAGCATTCAGAACCGGGTCCAGAGCCTCTTGAATGAGGACCAAAAGCCTTCCAGTCTTCCAAAAACCGCACAGGGGTACGGGAAGTATACCGATACCTTCGCGGCCGGTAATAAGCTTGACAAGCCTCTTCCTGGAGTTCCGAAAAAACCCCTTAACATCGCCAAGACTCGAGCTGAGCCGTCTGTGCAGGCTCGCGGGCCGTCCTTTGCCAACACCGGATCTTCGACATCGTCTGCGCCCCCGTCACTCACATCCAAGCCCCAAGCGAAACCAGTCGCGCCGAAGAAACCGGTACACCTCAATAGCTTGCATACCGGTCCACGCTCGGCATCTCCCTCCAAACAGAGCCGGGCACAGCCGCCGTCGGAAAAGCTCATGGCCATGGACCTCCCTGGGGGACCTCTGCTGGACATGACTGCTAAAGAGAAGGACGATTACATCCAAGACTTCACGAAGAGGTTCCCAAGCCTAGGATCGATTGAGATGGTAGAGCGGGAGATTGAAGGCCCAAACGGTGGAACAGGACGCTAAGATAGACTATATCTGGAGGGATCTAGATTCCCATGCAGCACATACACTTGAATATATTCAGCGCATAGCAACCCAACTCTTGTGATCATTTCACCTACGTTAGCTTGTTAGCTTGAGGACGGCAAAAATGTACTTGGTGGGGTTATGCACGTAAGCAACCTTATCTTATCACTCCCCAGCTCTCCAAGATTTTTTTCTTAGGAATGTTTCGCAGCGTGCTAGAGGAGCTTTCTTTGCAACAACAAATACACCAAAAACAAAACGACACAATGGCCAAACGCAAGAGACAAGTTGTTGCGCCGAACGAACCTATCGCCGAACCTGTTCTGAAAAAGAAGGCCAAGGGCAGCAAAGTTCTCAAGGAAAAACCAGTGACATCCAAGGCAAAGCCTGCGGCAACTAAAGAAAAGCCCACGACAACTACCACCGCCACGACCAGCGCCGCTGTATCCGAGACGATACAGATCGTGGTAGGATCCTACGACCGGGTCCTTCACGGGTTGACAGTGACGATCGGACCCAAGGAAAAGACTGAATTCGCCGACACATTCCTCTTCAATGCTCACACCTCAGCTATTCGCTGCGTCGCAGTGTCGCCCATCTCTGCGCCCGTCCCCGGACAGACACAAAAGGTCATGCTCGCCTCGGGAAGCACTGATGAGCGCATCAACGTCTACAACCTGTCGGCGCATCCCCCGAGCCGCAAGAACCAGGAGATGTTGGCCAAGGTGGCGCCCCGGCCGATTCTCGAGAACCCCAAGAACCGAGAGGTCGGCGCGCTACTCCATCACTCGTCGACGGTGACGGCGTTGCGATTCCCTACCCGATCGAAGCTGCTGTCGTCAAGCGAGGACTCTACGATTGCCGTCACACGAACGCGGGACTGGTCTCTGCTAAGCAACATCAAAGCTCCTATTGCACAGCCACTGGGGCGGCCAAGCGGTGACACGGCGCCCTTTGGCGGCACGCCGTCTGGTGTCAATGACTTTGCGATTCACCCCAGCATGAAGCTGATGATCAGTGTCAGCAAGGGCGAGCGCTCAATGCGTCTGTGGAACCTGGTTACAGGCAAAAAGGCTGGAGTGTTGAACTTTGGCAAAGACATGCTCCAAGAGGCTGGCGAGGGCAAGCACTCGACGGGTGAGGGTCGCCGAGTTGTCTGGGGAAGTGCGGGTGGCGATGATGAGTTTGCGGTCGGGTTCGACCGGGATATCGTGGTGTTTGGCATGGACAGTGTGCCCAAGTGCCGAGTGATGGGAGGGATCCGGACAAAGGTTCACCAGTTCTTCTACGTTACAGTGGACGAGGAGGCGGATGTGAAGGTTCTGGCTGTTGCGACGGAAGACGGCCGAGTTCTCTTCTTCTCTACCAATGAAGACGACCTCACAAAGGCTGGCGGTGATGGCGAAGAGAAGACATCCAGCTCGCTCCCCACGGCCAAGCTCCTGGGGCAGATTGGCGGCAAGGCGGGAGGAGTGGACGGACGAATCAAGGACATTGTGATTGTGCAGAGTGCGACAGATGCGTCGACGTTGTACGTGGCTGGCGGGAGCAGCGACGGGCGGATCCGGCTGTGGCGGGTGACGAGCGACGAGGTGCAGGGCAAGACGAATAATGGAGACAAGGCTGGGGAGGTGGCATTGGGGAAGCTGCTGGGGACGTACGAGACACAAAACCGAATCACATGCATGACGGCGTTTATGATGATACCCCGGCCGGAGGGAGTTGAGGACAGCGAGGATGAGATGGATGATGAGGATGAGGATGCGGATAGCGGTAGCGACAGTGATGAGGATTGAGCAAAAAGGGGTGTTTTGGTAGAGAGGACTGTATATAATTACCCTCGGGTCTGGTTGTTATGATGATGCTCTTGGTGGTGTTTTATGATCATGACCTGAGGGAACTTGTTCATGAGCAGATGGAATTTGGCAAGATCACATGTCAATTGATGCAACCCATTCCACGCCACGCACACTCAATCTGTTTGTGACCAACTGCAAACAGCCGAGTCCGGTCAAAGCAGCCTGCATTTCCGACGTTGACCTGCAGAAAGCCAGTGTTGCATTTCGTTGCTGACGGAGTCTCAAGGGGTCACAGCGGTGACCTATTGGGCCTGGAGGCTGATCAAAGGATGGATCTGGAAATACGAGCATAGCCAGATCTGGCCAACCACAGCAGCTCGAATTGGGCGTACTCTCTCCGTCGTCATGGTGTGCTCAGTGGAGGGGGATATCCCTGACTAGGCCCCTAATAAGTGACTCTTTTGTGTGTGGGGTAGGATGATCAAGGATGCTTGCTTGCTGCTGCTCGACATGCTATAAACGTCGAGTCCAAGCGGGAACCGTCCAGTGAACCGTCCAGTGTTTCAAGGCGGCTCCCGCGCTATTGCAATTGACAAGGTACTTGTAAAGAAAGTCCTCCGACAACACCACAAACAGTCCCTGAATCCAGAGTAGCGAAAACGGCGTTGGAGCGGGCGGGGAACAAATGTCGTCCACTAAAAGACCCCGTGAACAAGGGGCCAACTACGTAACTTGGCTCCATTTGGGGTTTCACTGGGGCCCTTTTTGGAGGGTCTTGTGAGCATGTGAAGAAGGAAGCGGCATCGTACCGTACCGTACCGTACCGGACCGTGCCTTGACATTGGGCAGGTACGGTCGCCTCACTCTGTTGCCTCTTTTCCTTCTAGGTTTCATGGCTTACTCTCTTCCTTTGCTTCCTCTGACTTGGGCCTCTTCTTCTTCTTCCTCTTCCTCTTCCTCTTCCTCTGCCATCTTGCTCCTCGTACGGTCCTCCTCGAGTCAACCTTGGAACATCGCGTTCTAGCATCTCGCCCCCATTACCTCTGACTCGCCGAGATCAAAAGCCGTCTCCGTTTTCCCACACGCGCGTACCGATCGAGGAAACGACGCTGTTCTCTCAATTGCGCCTTGCCCTCGTTTCCCACAAACATCAGGGCCTTGGATTGCTGTTGATTCGGATATCCCGGTCAAACTAAGCTGCGCAGCCACTCATTAGCTTGTGAGAGCGACGGTGCTGCGAAATTGGTCCCATCAATACCCAAATCCTCGTCCCGACAATCCCGGAAACTATACAGTAGCATTTTGCTTCCCCAGCTCAGAAAAGTTGAGACTGTGAGTAAACTTGAACCGAGACTTCTGAGGCTTCAAGGTCTCAGCTGAAGTGAGCTGAGACGGTAGCCCTGTTCAAATCCTTTCATGGAGGCTTGCCCGCCGCCTCAACATCTCAAGCTATTCGGACGTTACTAACCAGCCAGCCCATTGTTACAGAGCCTCAAGAACCGCCCGAACCTTTCAAATAAGCCCGAGGAACACCTCAATCCCACACAATGGCTGACGACGGACCTCCCCTTCTCCGTCCCGTTCCCCGACGGCCATTCGACCTCAGTCTAACGAATGCCACGCCTCCTGAAGACAACTCGTCGCCCGCGACGCCCGGCCCGGATTTTGGCAGCCTGCACTTCCTCCAACCCACACCCGAGTCCGCGAGCCTGAGCCGGCCGCAGTCGTTCCTGAATTTGACGTCTTCGACCCTCCTTGGCATATACTCCCCGACTGCGTCTGCTGCATCTCGCGACCGTGCCTTTGCTGACCGGGACGAGCTGGACACGCCCTGGGGAACAGGCGCTCAGACTCCAATCAAGCGACCGAGCATCGACGACGCTACATATGATTTCCTGCGCGATCGCTCCCATGCTGTCCGTCGACGATCCTCCTGTCGTCCGGGCGAAGCTCCAGTGCCATTCAGCCCCGGGCCGTCGCTCATCTCTCTAGCGCTGCGTGGTCTTCTCCTCTTTGTACTTGGCCTCGGATACGGTGTGCTGGTTACTACCCGCTCCCATGGTGCTTCCAACAGCTTGACATCGCTCACGGGGAACATTATCCGTCCTGCGTACAACTGGGCGCATCTGGCATTCTGGGGGCTCGCTGGTGTCGCTCTGGGCGCGCTGTTTCCCTGGTTCGACCGGGTGTGGGAAGAGTCGTTTGGTCAAAGTGACGATGAAGCTCTTGTGGAAAAGAATGGTGGTTCGACCAAGGACGATGGTCCCAGCACCGACTGGGCTATCGTGATCAGGGCTATTGGTGTCTTTGTTGGCATCGTGTTTGCCATTGTAAGTTTCAGCACCCATGGACTGGGGTCCCTTTGTGATCTGGATCTCAGATATCTAACGTATTCTGCAGCGCAAGGTGGCCTGGGCGTCCACCCTCCAGGTGTCCCTGACATTGGCATTGGTCAACCCCTTTTTGTGGTGGCTTATCGATCGTTCCAAGCCGGGTCTCTTTCTCTCAGCTGCCGTTGGCTTCACGGGCTCGGCACTTCTCCTTGGTGTCAACCCGGACATGATGCCAGCGCCTACCCATACCCCGTTTGGCAATCTGTCGACTACCCCTATGGGCTCGCACGAGGACCATCTCCCCATCTTGGGCAATCTGGCACGACAAGAAACCCTCGAAACGGGGGTCTGGATGCTCAGTGTGCTGTTCTGCAGCTGCATATGCTTTGGCAACATTGGCCGCAGGCTTACGCTCGGCCGGTCCGCCGCTGCAAAGGGACGCTGGGCTGGTGTACGATGACGGTAGCACACATATTGGTTGGCTGACTTGTTATAAGGCTTCTGCCGCGTTGCAGCGCCCGCATTGGGATTTGTTACGTTCGTAACATGATGTGTCTATGATGTCTGTTTAGCATTGGGACGGCAACTCTGGGTTTGATTTTACTCTAGGTGGGTATCTCTCTTTGTCCAAGTACGGTTGGACTCTTGGTTATGGGAATGTGATCAATATCATCTGGGAAGACGAGCACTTTTAGTCATGGGTCTGAGATTGGACTATTTAGATGGTGGGATTTTTATGACATGACGTTTCAAGCTGTCATGAATAAGACAAGTTGGCCCAAGTTGCTCGGAATTTACATCCCTAACTTGCCGCCCCATGGTGCATTAACTCGAAACGCCTTTCACGATGATGAATGGTTATCATTTGATTTAGCTACCTGGAAGCACATTTCACTTCATGGCGATTAGCTCCGATTCTATCATGAGAGACATGTACTTTTGGACTTTTGGTGGTGGATATATTATTTGAATGTTTTTGTTGCCCTTTGTAAAAATTTTACTTGTTTGTAGTCCCAATCAGTCTATGTTTGCCCACTGGCTATTCCAGCTTAGACTCTGTGATGGCCTTACGGACGGCACTTGACTTCTCTTTGACGGCATCGCCAAAGTTGGTATTCGGCAGACCGAGCATGACGAGCATGCGTGAGTTCTGGATCATCTCATCGACGGTGATGGAGCGGGTGCACACGTCGTTGAAGGAGAGGGCGGCGGCCTGAGGACCAGAGGTGGCTGTTTACGGCGAGAAGAAGGCAAAGGTAAGTCAAGTTTTTTTTCAAGATAGCAAGGGCCGGTGAATCCTGGGTGTATCGGGGGTCTCCATCTCCGTGGTTCTCTCGAGAAGAATACTTACCACCGTCGTTCTTGGGAATCTGCTCAGGATGCTGCGTAGGCCGGCCGGCAGAGATGTTGTCGAGCTCGCCCATGATGTAGCGGGAGCGACAGACAAAGTCCCAGACGTGGTAGAGGCCACGGGGAGGAGAAGGGGGCGTCCATTCGGGATGGGCCTCTAGGGCTAAGACGAGCTCGCCGAGACGGTTCGTGATGTCTTTGCGGACCGCTGGCGGCGGGATATTCGAGACGTAGGGGGCACCGTCCATTTTGGGCGAGGAGGATGGGACAAGTACGGAACAGGATCGTATGATTGTTGACGTTTGATGAGAATTAGTAGAGAGGGAAAAGGAGAAGAAGAGAGGTCGCGATGGAGAGGTATGGGGATAGCGAAAAAGAGGAGAAAAAACGTAGGAGCATGGAGGTCAGAAACGTCAGGAGAGCTTCCCCGCTAAGAAACCATCCAATTGCCTCTGGATGCAAATGGTTTGTCTCCCACCGCAAGGGCAGGCAGTCATAGGCCAGGGGTCCCCTCGTGTATATGGTCAGAATGCTACCCCTTTACCGGGTTAAGCTTGCTTCTTTCTAGCTTGGGCAAGGAAGAGCAAGATCCAGAGTGCCTCACCCCGAATAAGCACTTGACGTCAAAATAACGCTTGCGGATGGATGCAGCAGCTTGGTTCAGGGCAGAGGCAGAAACGGTGGATACGGAAACGGGTTGGTACGTCAACCGTTCTGGAAACGGGGATCCGGGACGAGCTGAGAGACATCCATCACGGAGGGGCGAGGATGCATGCAACCGCACAGACGGCGTTCGTTGTTGATGTATAACATGCTGGCGATGGACTGGACTGGGGGTTTGGCATGTGACACTGTACCCGACTCTCAACGGAAGAAGCCGTAAGAGAGAGGGAGAGGGAGAGGGAGAGGGATGAAGGCTCAATGGGGAATTCTGTGGCGTCAGCATGAGAATTGGCAAACCTTGAGAGTGTTTTGGGGAGTTGAATGAGCAGGAATAGGGTTAGAGGATGGTGTTTTAGCATCAGATCAGATCAGGCCGACGAGGCCCGGAGCTTGTGTGGGGTAAAGCTTGGTGCTGTGAGGTACAGGTAGTTGGAGTATTACGCATCAAGGGTCCTGGCTGGAGCTTACCAGGTATGGGGCTCTGAGAATAGGTACTGTAGGTAGCCTGCTGGGGATTGGTTGGAGGGAGGCCTGGCCCTGCCCGATGAGGGAAACTCGAGGATCATGGTATTGGATCTGTCATGTCGTCATCCATCTTTTCTTTTCCAGGGTCCTCGACCCGGGAACCCAGTTCGTCATGGACGTGGTCTGGAACGTCTTTGATGTCGCCCATGGTTTAGAATAGGCGTCATGACTAAGAGGAAGTTGACAACGGTGAAGTCTGGGGCGGCCAATGGACCACCTCAACTTGGAAGCAAATATAGGTATCTAGGTACCTGGGCCTGTGTGGTGCATTTACCTCTCCAGCTAGTAGCCAGCCTGCTGAGATACGGGTGGTATCCTGTCTGTGCCTCACACCTACAGGACAATGTTGCGCGTGCGCGCTCAAGTTGACGGGTTTGCGTCCAAGTTTCTGTTTCCTTCTATTTTCTTTTTGAGGCTGACATGGAATCTCGATCCGGGTCGCCACGCCTGGTCGCCATTGGACAATGCGCACGCGGCGTGGGTAGGCGATGATGCGTAGATATATGGTAGATTGCTTGTGTTGCAGCGTCTGCGTGTTGTCTGTCCGTCGCTTTGGCATGATGCCGAGATGGATGTTTGTTTTGGTTAGTTAGTCACCTAGATAGTTGAAGAAACAAAAGAGGCTGCATCAAAACATCCAAGCAGTCGTCCCAGCAAAAGGCATGATAGCGAGACTGGGCCTGCAGTCGCCATCATCATCATCATCATCATGGGCCATCCTTGTCTCTGGGGCTGTCAGCGCTGCAGTGTCTGCCGCCGGGTTTGGATATGGGGGATATGACGCCAACGACTCTCGCTTCTTCGCTCAAGCCCAGCCTTGCCTTGATCTTTGTCCAATGGCCCCGGCCTGTACCCGCGCAAACTGCCCAATGGCCGTGAAGCCTCTGAATATCGTCTCGGAATCTGCCAGCGCCGTTTCGACGGGTTGGCGGGTGGATATCCCACTACGAGGCTCTTTATAATAAGTAGCGTCGATGCGCCAACTGTTTCTCCCGATGGCCATCTCCCCCCAGAGCCATCTAGATCGCCCAGATCACGGCGCCATCAGGATATACAACAAGCAGAGAAAGCCTGGACCCTTTTTTCTTCTCTTGTTCCCCTTGTTAAAATTTTGTCTCTTTTTCCGCAAGTCCCGACGGATCTCGCACTCGCATCCACGGCCGTGTTCCGCGACACCGAGGCACGGAAGAAACGAAGGGCTTGGAGCCAGATCGGCGGAGATTAGAAAGAGGGTCCCTCGTGGAGACTGATGGGGGTAGCGAAAGAGTATCGTCTACTTTGTCCCCTCTAGCCGCTTCTCAAGGCTTTCCTTCTTCCATCCCGCCTTTTTGCATCGTGATCTCAGATGCCTGTCTCGGCCGTCATTGGCCCTGCTGGCGCTATTGGATGGCACGTCCTGACCTCAAAGTACACTAGCTGTTGTACGAGACAGGGTATCCGTATCTGGATAGACGCATCGTCGAAATCGTGATCTTATCCTGGTCTCAGAGGAAGAAAACATGGCACGGCAGGGATTTCTACAGACGACGACGGCTCATCGTTTGTCGGTAGGAACCACGGCACATGATATCGGGGGCCGCTGGTTTCTCCGTCTCCGACCGTTGAAGAATATACGTCGCCAGATGCAATATCGAGGGTTTAATTTAGACTAGAGGCGCAATGTCACGAGTTCTGCTTATGGACCCCTGGCCTGCCAGCGTCATCGGTTTTTGACAATGCGATGCCGTGTTTTTGGTCACACGCCTGGAACAAATTGTAAGCTGACAAGAGCCATAGGTACATGTATTTGTCTTGCCATACTCTTTCCGGCGTTGTCAAGCATTCACAGATATCTGGTGCTCATAGATATCCTGTCGACTCCTCAGCAGCATCATCAACAGGGCCTCGACCAGAACCCCATGACTGCAGTCTCAATATCCATGATGGCTACCTGGCCCCCCCCTGTAAACTCTGACATCCACGGCTTGCAACGCAGGGTCCTCCAAGCCCAGGGGACCCTCCTAAATCTGCGACCCTACTAAGAGTGTCTAGAGTGCCTAGAGTGCCTA